>JAQGAF010002042.1:0-25496 GCA_034687865.1 Kryphioiulus occultus
GATGGGGGGGGCGGAAGGTGGGCGAGGAAACCCAGGAGAAAGCATTGCTCGAAAAAAATCTTGATGCTCAAGCCAGTTATACCCAGTATGCAAACTCCTACAAGAAAACCACCTACTACTGCACATAAAGGCATTATTCCAAATGAGTTGGACCATTCATCCCAATGCCCAACGAGTGAAAAATGAATTTGTTAATGGCCAAATTGGCAAGCTATCATCTGGCTGCGTCTCGTTTTCGTCACACGTAACCCTGCCTAATAACTTTGTTGATCCGTTAAGAACGTCCTTAGCCTAGATTTTTTTTGTTAAAAACCTGACAATCGGGAGAAATATCTCTCGCCTTAAGTGCACAGTAGGACGTGCGACAGAGATGTTGAAGGGGTGACAAATATTTCTACGCCAAATTTGGCTTCTCTCGAACGACTGTTTAAAAGCGTTTTTCAAAACATGACCATAAAAATACTTTACACGTCCTTCTCGTGGATTAAAAAAAACGTCATTTGACGAAAAAAAATGGCTAACCTTGAATCGACGACTGTGGTGCCAAGCTAACTTTTGGGTATGTTATTAACTTCAGGTTTCGGATTCATGGTAGGAAATCACGCCATCAATTTTTGTGATATCAAATATCATGGTTTTTCGTAATATGCGCAACAAGGAGAAAATCGAAAATGGTTGGCGTTCTCTTGTCATAACACCTGGTTTCACTATTCAGAGTTTAGTACTACTCATCTCCAGTTACTTTTTTGTGGGGATAACGAGATAAAACCAGTTCCAATCAACGATTTTGACATTTCCAAAGTTAGGTTATACTGTAATTAGTGTCACTCACCCTACTGCTGTGCCTTTCGTTAAAACTTGAGCTTGGGTAATTAGCTGATTCGTTATATTCTCGTTTGAATATAAGCCCATAGGCGAGTTGTACGTACTGTGGACCAGGGCGCTGATTCGTGCTGGGTCCTCTCGCTGCCAAAATTGAGATAAAAAAAATTGGTTAAATCTCGAGGAAATTGCGTGGTCGTGAACTGTTTGTCGTAACCCTGGGTTTGAACTAAGTTTAGGAATGGCTTTTTTATTTTGAAAAAGGTAGTGCGAGAGGAAAAAATCAACAGAAGTGAAATGCCATTTTTGGAGCATTTTTGGCCTTCGGTCTGGTATCTCAAGTTCTCGAAGTCGATAATGGTTTTTAACTTCCAGCAAATGGGAAAAATCAGCTTTCATAGTGACATTTTCTAAATTCTCATAAGCTGAAAATTCCCACAATTTATATGTAAACTTTGGATCGTTTATATGTGTTTATCAAGTGGTTTAGATTGGCAACGCCCACTTCTAGTCACTGATAAAATAACAATTATGGATGTTTAAGCAGGTTTTTTTATTTCTGACTTATTTCAGAAAAAAGGCAACGTGCTGCCCCTTAAACGAGCAAACTAGCAATGCTTTGAAGTCTTAAGTGATTGCAACCATCAGGGCAAGTCTATACATGTACTTTTAATTTTTAATATTTATTTCACCTTTCCATCAATTTTATGAAATCTCTCATCTGATTTAACTCATCAATTCCCACTTTTGCATATTTTAAAAATAACAATAAATCTTAATGAAACAGTTTTAATTACCAAAAGTATATAAATTTGTATTTACCTTTTTCGTTTCGATTACTTCTCCAACTGACCTGGAGGAAGAAAAAATGTTTGTAAATATTGATCTAGCAGAAAAACATTTAGGTAAATAATAAAATCCTGAGAGGGCTATACATGATCTTAAATTCAAGTCATGTCTGCATTATGCCTGAAGAAAGATAAATTTAACTGACTTTATTGTGCATGTAATAGATAATCGACGATTAAAAATTAATTGATTAGTGAACATTTTCCGATATACAGTAATGCTGCATTCATATTGTATATCTATTGCTGTAAGAGGAATCTTTGTTAAAAATGTACTAAGGTTATTTATTAAGTGTGTTATGATAAGGCAATTGAGTGTTGGCACATTTGCTTCAAAGGCATACTTGAGGACATGCTATTTTTAGTAGCGTCTTGATTAGCTTTAAGCGTTATTTTCCCACTTTGCAGTCTGTTTATTACACAATCTACTCGTTCAAATACTGAAGCATTTCCTTCAGTGATAGTCATGTTATAAATCGGGCTTGGGTAGTACAGTAAATCAAAATAGCACTTTAGTTTCTCTGTAATTTAGAATTGTGCCCATTGCTAGGTGGCACTGCTCGTTCTCGTTTACGCTATCCAAAGTTTATTGATGCAGCGCCATCTCTAGGCAGTAATCAAAAATTATGATACAATAGAAGTTCAATAGATACAAATCAAAAACTGATGCATTTTATTTAACACAATAGTGAAAAAGTGTTTCCTTTTGCTGAGAATTAATGTTATTTTGCAAAAGTTCATGCTGTTAAAATGGGATTATGATTCAAAAAATGTAATCTTTAGATTGATTTTCTTCCTATTCATAATGATGGTTTCTAGAAATCACAACGAGAAACTGGGCATCAAACCAACATGCCAAGGCTGGCTGAAATGCGCGTTTTCAAGTAAATTTTTAAAAAACTAGAAATTTTCAATTAACAATTTTTTATCAATTTTTAAAATCATCCGTACGAATACTTTTTATTACATGAAAAATTGAACGAATGTCCACAGTATAATTGCTAAAATGTGGCTATGTAATTCTACGAAATACTGTTACTTGAGCGATTTCAAATTTTGCAGAAAATTACATGAAAAATGTTACCGACCGTTACTGGTATTTCCTTCAACGATTTGATTTTTGGCAAACAGTGAAATTTAAAATATCAGTTCTCACAGAACGAAATATCCCAGACAGAAAAAGAAATTTTACAGTTATTTAAAAGTTTAAAAATTAGATTGTTGCTGCATACTTTTACCCTAGCAGAAACTGGGCGTCAAAGGCACATGTCACTAATTGCATAAAAACGACATTCGCATCATTTCAAGCTGGTTTTCACAAAAATAAATTTCGACACCAATCGATGTCGAATGAATTGGAGAAGCCAAGCCTACCTTGTACGTGATAATTAATCCTATAAAAGCGAATTAACTCGCAAAGCTGCGTCGGGTGATGGGATAGTGCGCGGATTTGGGAAAGCTCGAACGCGCTGTGAATGAAACCCCCTGGTCCCGGCTCCTGGTGCTGCACCCCAGTGGAGGGAATGCGACTCGACAACTAATCCAGTAACTAATCTGGGAATTTTCAGCCTGACTTTGGGCTTTTTTTTCTGCCTTCTGCTATCTTTTTAGACCCGAAGCCCACAGGGTTGGAAGTTGGAGGGTTGGACCAATGAACAGGTAGACGATAAATCTGAACTCGGGAATTTTTTATTTTTTATTTTTAGGCAGGCTTCATCTCAAGGGTGGGAAAAAGGCTTCCCACCTTAGCACGACCAAATCCAGCCTATTTCCGGATCTTAGCACAGCGTCTTGAGCATCTTGGTGAGTCATGTCCACCGTCCTCTCCCTGCCTATCTGAAGAATGGCGTCTCCCGTCTGAAGACCCCTGCACTCTGAGATGCTGCCTCTGCCGACCTGCAAGAAAGGAGGGAAAAAATTGGTGGAGGCCTAGGAGCGTACCCTGCAAATGCAATCTAATCTGGGATGGGAAGGAGCCCGCCCTTAAAAGGACACGAACGGATAAGTAACGAATCCCTTGGCACTTTTGGCACGCTTTATCCCGGGGATCTTCAGGCTACGGAGGACGATGAGGATACCCCCCGAGGAGATGGGCGCTTTCCGGGAATCCTCCTCGAGTGGGAAACTCATTTTTGCCATAAATTGAACGTGATTTATGACAAAAAGAACGAAAAACAAGAGGTTGGCGTTAAAGATATGGATGGAAAGATTCAGATTTCTTCGAACCAAGCTGTTGGAAAATGATTGATGCTGTAAAGCAAAGCCTTTGAAAAAAAATCGATACTTCAAGTCAAGATTTTGGAAAAAAGATCGATGATTTCAATTATACAGGGTGTCTACTTGTCATGGAATAGCCTTCAAATTTGCATTCCTATTGGAATTTTTGCTGTAAATTTATTTATCATCCAGTTTTGCAAAAACAATTCGCTCAAGGCATTTTTTTTTTGGCTAAAAATCGTGTTAAACCCCGTTGCAGGGGAGGATTCTGAAAATCACTATTTAGCGAAGACAAAACTTGAAATATCGATATATTTTTTCACAGCTAGATTTGAAGCATCTAAATGCTTTGTTTTAAATGTCAATTCAGGTTTCAATTAAAAGCTTGAATTGAAACCTAAAGTGATGAATCGATATTTGAAACAAAGCTTTAATTTGAAAAAGATAGATACGGTTGGAAAGGTTTATTAAAATAGGATTTTGAGACTGGTAGATGCTTCAATTTGAAATTTTGATTCGTCGAATTCAGATTTCGAAAAAAAATAAGTTGATTCATCAATTTTTAATTTTGATTGTTCAAATTAAAAGTTTGAAAAGGATCGATTCTTGCTGAGTCGTGACTTATTGTGGTATTGTAGCTACCTGCAGTCTTGGCGAATCGTGGCCACAAGCCACGATCTTGCGGCAGAGGGCGCTACTATACTCGCACAAAAGGGTTATAGACACGCTCAGACTGATCACTCTGTAATTTTAAGCCTCTCGTGTTTATTTTGGCTACTGAGATTTGGTTACTTTTTTCACTCGTTCACTAGAGGTTGGCTGCTGTCAGCATTTAGACGCATTTTCTTTTTCCTGCTAAAACGTCGTATTTTTTGCTTGTTCGGAAGTTATTTTCGTGTTGCTCCCGGAACCCGTCTTCAGTTTCGGCTTGCTCTGCCAATGAATTAAACCGTATGAGAAGCAAGGGGTTTTGACACTTTTTCACACCAGAGGGGGCTGCTGGTGGCCATACACATGGGGTCGACAGTTGACAGCTGTTTCTTTTGCGTTCATATTCTCCTAGCTTTCTTCTTTTCATAGCTGAGCCGTTGCTATGGTTGCTTGTGACAAGTTGAGAGATGGCATACACCTGGGATGCTTTCATGTATTTTGGCCACACATCTTGTGTACTTATGACTTAGATTGCGCTACAAATGGCTATCTTGTTTTTCCTGCAATCTGTTTAACCGAAGCAGTATTTGACGACAGAAATGAGCCACTTTTTTGCTCACTTTGGAGTGGAGCAATTACCCAATTCATCAAATTTGCACGTACATTTACATGTATGTCATTTATCAACAAACGATAAGTTTAATTTCTTAGCGTCATTGAGTGCTTGGTATTTCTATATATTTAGTATATTTTTGGAAATACTAATCATTAGTGCTATCTATTTTCATTGGCGGGAATTTGGCATTTGTTGTTTATTAGTCATTTGGCATCCTTCACCGAGGTGGGGAAAAATTTTGGCAAACTGTGTTCTTGTGTCTAATTGCGATTACGCCCTATATTCTGCGTAGAAAACAAATTAGAGCTATCTTCAGGCGAGCTAAATTAGCCTTTAAATAACTATAGGTTTTTCAGCTACTTTCAGCTACACAAGATGTTTCGAGCGTTTTTCTCTTTCCACTCGAAACTTTCAGGACGAAAATTTAAAAAAATCATTTCAGTCATCATGATTTTATTGCGTAAAGATGATAAATGAAATTAAGTAATATTTGACATGTTTAATGTTTCAAATGTATAGACTGAGCTTTGCATAGAATATGAAATCATTAGCAAATGACTGAATTATTTTTTTTCACCTCTTTTAATTAATTCAATTTTGAAAGGACTCATCGAGACTCATTGTTAATCTTTTGAAGAGATCGCATAAAGCGTGATTACTTGCTTTAGTCTGACTTATTTTCGAAGTTAACAATGCTCTACGTATAATGCTTGCAAGTTTGTTTATTGTAAACAATAACATCAAGTCTAAATAAAACAACTGTTGCTATAAATTTTGCTAGGAATGCTAGGAATTGTACTATATCGAAATCGAAAAGAAAATTATCATTTTCTGTATTTTCCCATTACGTTATTCTAAATAATTATTTGAAATTATGAAAAATTGAAAATATTGCTGTTTGAATTAACTTAAAATTAACATAAAATTCTTAAAATTAGCAGCCGTGCATTGCCAACACTACACAGACTTGCAAACGATTTGACTTTTTCATTCTAAATTTTCAAGTATTCAAAATTCAGTAAGTGGAAGTATGCCAGTAAAAATTGCAATTAAAAATTCTTCTAAATGTTCGGAAATCTATAAGCTTTCTCCGTACTTTCGTGTTCTTTTTCAAATCCCTGTTGCTGAAGGGGACACGTTTCTTTTATCAATCCCTTTTTATAAAAAATGTCAAAGATAAACAAGCGTCACTTTTCCTTACCTTTTGCACCGTCAGGGGTAGCCCGTAATCACGGCCCCCTTGCAGACTGAAACCCCAAGACTGGTTGGCGTGTTGCCTGACCAGAGTACACAACTTGCTGTGCATGATGGCCATTTTTGTTGCTTTTGTCGCTGATGCTGACCGCTGCCCAGTTAGTGGGAAAAACAAAAGGTCAGGCGTATTAAACCGAACCTGGCCCGAATGCAACAGCCCTGAAAAACCCGCTCTCGGCTCACTCGCTCTCACTCGTTCGCTAACTTCGTAAAACTGAGTTTCTCCAAGACGCGACTCATTTATTTATCAAGGATCTCGGAATGACACATTAGGATGCACGGAAAAAAAAACTGTTGTTGCTAACTGAGGCCTAACTCTGCCAACAGATTTGTTTCACTCGCACATGTACGTGTACAGCTCGTTTGGGGAGATGCGCTTTTTTACCCTTGGTTTGGGTTTGTTTTTGCGTTTGCAAATGCGTTTGACCTCAGGTTTCAGAGCCAGGTTGGTTGGCCCTGACGCTTTTTCGGTTGATGTCCCATCAGGGAAAACTGGGCTACAGGAACTCAAGAGCTCATGAATATCAATAAGCACTATTATGGGCCCTTTTTGCACGCCCTTCAATAGACGGTAATGGTCTAATAAATTGGGCGTATGGATCTCACCAGCTCCAGTAGGATACCGAGTACAATTAAATTAAATTATCTGGTTCTGGTTATTGGCGCCAACAGTCTGGCTGGTGCCAAAAATACTGCCTGTAAAATCGCCATATTGTGGCGATCTACAGCCAACTGCAGTATTCTGTTTCTTGAAACTGAATATTGCAGTTAAGCTGAAGTTGAACTAAAGCCAACCTCGGTTAATCCTGCCAAGACTGTTGTCAGTCCATAATAAATTTATTTTGTCAATTAACTTTCAAGCTCAAAAAGCTTTGCCATTACAATGTTGGCATAATGTTAGTTTTTGTTGTCATCGAGTAATGTGTTACCAGGGATGCGTGGTTAAAAAAAGTTGGAGCTATAGTAGACATATGCAAAACATTTTTTGTAGAAGTTTTACCGAGCAAAAATGTCTAATGATAAACATTTACCCGCCAGCGTTTTTGTATTGAATTTAACATTTAATTTTCCTAAGTTGGGAATGGAAGTGAATGACTTAATTGGCAGTTTCTCACGCCATCTCTTCAGCTTCTGCAAATTAATAGGCAAGCCTCACCCATTTTCCATTTGCAGATCATTAGCCTAAATACTATTTGTATAATCTATACATTTGGCATTACATTTAGCTGAAACTTGACTGTTCCCAGTGTGTGGGTGTCTACGGGGCGTTTTGGATAAACATTAGTGAATTCAGAAACGTTCTCACCACCTGCATCGTTTTAAAGTTTTCCTGTTATGTCCGGCTTTAAAGTTATGGTGAAACCGTACTGATACAGACTGTATATTTATGTTTGCATTGCTTTGAAAACTGCTGGCTTTCCTCGTGCAGGACTATTTCAACGTCAAACTATTTTGTTCTTGTTTCCTTTACTTAACTGAAAACACAAACTAAGACTATTAGGATAAGTAGAGCAGAAGGGCACGCGGGGCTCGAGAAAACATTAAATCATTTGATACAAGTCATTTATTTCCTGTTTCTTGAAAAGTGCTTCTGATAGTCTTTAACTGGTTTTGATTCGATGCACTAAATCAGTGCCGTACCCAAGGGGGGGGCGGGGGGGGGGGGGTTTGAGGGAGCTGCAGCCCCTCCCGAAATTTTAACTTTTTGGTAGGAATTCTCTACACAAAAAAAATTCAGAAATTTTTTCATAGATGAGGTTCAGCACCCCCCGAAATAAAATCCGGCGTACGGCATTGCTCTAACTCATAACTGTTCTCTATGCAATCATACGGTAGTGACGTTATAGGCTACTGCAATTCTCAGAATTTGCAGTGTCCGATACAATTCAGGAATCCTGTCAAATCACAGTAACATAAAAAGCTGTAAATAAGGTTACGAATATAGCATTTCATGATTAAACTGGTAAAACTTTTAAAACTCTCCCTGTCATCCCATTTGGTTTCAGTGTGTACACTTAGAATTGAAAATTAACGCAGTTGCAGATTTCTGTCTTATTGAGAATTCAGCAATACCATGTTTTATGCAAAGCATTTTATTTAATACCATAATCTATAAGCATGACATTCAAAACCGAAAATAATTGTCGACATTACAAATGCTGAAGTACCAGATGAAACTAGCATTAATGTGTTTTTAAAATATGAGGGAACTTTCTTAGCAGAAAGTTGAGTTGTTTGGAATTCAATTCTGTTCTCCCTGGCACCTCCAAACTGACCTTGTCCTCTGCATTTTTTAGTCTCTTAGATTCCTGCAGTAAAAGAATGTATATTTAACAATCATATATACAGAACCTGCTAAAAATGTAGGCAAATTGTGGAGGGTTATTTTTGACTGAAGCCTTTCCACGTATGCGTCTAGATTTGAAAACTCTGTTTTAATGACGTTCATTTTCACAAGTACAATATAAATCACGTAAGTAAGTAGGCCACGCTAAAATATTCTTAAAATGGTACTTGCTTTATGATCTTTAGCACACTTATCAAAAGCTGCTATCTCGGCGGAGCATTTTGTTTGATTGAAGTCGTACTTTTTGAAACAGGAAAACATTACGGACATCTCCTGGATGCACGAAACCTCTAAATAAATAAGAAAGTGAAAAATATAATGAATAATACTGCATTGCTAAACTATAAGCCATGCTTATATCGCAACTTAGCCTACTTTGGTCTTTATCGTGTTTTCCGGACACTTGATTCCCGAGGACCAAGGGCCTAATTTCCTTGAACTCGAAAGGCGGAGAACACGGTTTAGGGCCGCGATGTCGCACCCGTCTCTCACGAAATATTCCGGCATAACGAATACCAAGTTTACTAGTATTCGACGTAGACATTTTTCACTAGTACGAAAAAACAACTACTATAGAATCAAGACGCCATTATAGAAGATGAGCGACGCCGTTACCATGGTAACGCCAACTCTAAAACCCGATACCGTAAAATTAACTTCGTGGAATGTTTGTAGGGTCATATTTCGCAATATTGCAAAGAAAATACGATCAAAAAAATTTCTTTTTTAAAAGATGGCAGCTGACCTGTGGTTCTTGCAAGATATTAAATGCAGTTTCATCGTAGAAATGTTTTTGCATGAATCACCTTTTTGATTTAACTCGAGTCTGGTACTAGGTTGAACTTGAAACATTGAAAACACAAGAGGCACTGGTTGGAATACGGACACATATCGCCTATAATAAGTGTAATTTTGATCGCATCTAATGAATTGTCCATCATGAGTGACCAGTTAAAGGCTTTGAAGGAGCGGGCTTTAAAACGACGCGAGTTGTTGGCCCAACAAGTGAGTAAACACGAACAAGCTTAAGCCTACTTTGGAAGGATTTCGCATTTTGGTTTCACAATAAAATGACAGAGTTTCATTATCATATTAATTTGGATATGCTTTTGCCTATTACAGTTGGGTGCTACGAGTGCCGATAAATTGGGAGCTGTGCTTGGAAACTATGATGATCCTGACGCTCCGAACGCTGATAAGACAAATGTCAAAAACTCAACTGGGTAAGTTTCACAAAAGGTTGAAGGTAGCCTACAATATGATGTATTCCTCCGAATGCTGTTTGAATAACCATATAGAATTCTGAATTATGGAGGCACAATATGAGGTTATTGTACGTTAAAATTTTGGGTGCATTTAAACAAATAACCATCAAGAGTGACAGTACTGGTATCGTTTCGCATATTTGAAGGTGGCCTTTAAAGAGAAAATTAAGCGATGACGATGACATCGGTTCTCAGAAAAGGGGCAATAACTCTGACCAAGAAGAACTATGTGAAGATGAGGTAATCACAAAGCTTCCATATTTTGTGTCGTTCTTTTTTAATGACTGAATTATGCATAGCTTACTGTTCAAGTTGCCATAATATTGTTGTTTGTTCATTTCACAAATTTTCTGAAGAATTTCTGGGAAATTGGCAGCAATTCTTATTGAATCTCTAACACAATGTTTCATTCTGTTTTCCATTTGCCTCTTTTTTTGTTATTTTCAGGAGTATTACGGCAGTTACGATGTTCCTGATGAGGATATTTACAAAGATTCGAGCACATTTTTGAAAGTATGATTATTTGTAAAAAGAATGCCTGAAATTAACAGAGAGCTTAACTAGTCCTAATTTGCATTATTTATTCGTTGCTCGCAGGGCACGCAAAGTGCAAATCCTCACAATGATTATTGCCAGCACTTCGTTGACACTGGTCAACGTCCCCAGAATTTCATTCGTGATGTTGGCCTAGCTGATCGCTTCGAGGAATATCCAAAGCTTCGTGAACTAATTCGGTTAAAAGATGATTTGATCTCCAAAACCGCCACTCCTCCCATGTAACAATATAAGATTGTCTATCTAATTAACTTGCTTTTTGTGTCAGGCATGCATTCCTCACCTTCAATTTGCTTATTGTATTTATTCTTTGACAGGTACTTGCAGTGCGATTTGGAAAATTTTGAATTGCGTGACCTGAATTGCAAATTTGATGTCATATTAGTGGAGCCACCCCTGGAAGAGTACCAAAGAACTGCTGGTGTTACCAATATCAAATGCTGGACATGGGAACAAGTGAGTAAAGTTTGCGTAGGTTTTGTCATGGATAGTAAATACAGGTTACATGTTAAAATGTTCTAACCTACCTAAATTGCAAACTTGTTTAGATCATGAAATTAGAAATTGAAGAAGCTGCAGCCCAGCGGTCGTTTGTGTTTCTCTGGTGTGGGTCATCGGATGGGCTGGATCAAGGACGAAAGGTACTATTTGAGACCACACCCTGATTTGAATTGTTCACAATTTCTCATCAAAATTGCTAACTAGAAAAGTTATTCAGTGCCTTCGTAAGTGGGGGTTTCGTCGGTGTGAAGACATTTGTTGGATAAAACCCAACATAAATGGGCCTGGGCATTCCAAAAACCTGGAGTCGAAGCAGGTTTTTCAAAGAACAAAGGTATTCTTTCTTTACTTTAGTTTTCTACTTCTTAGCCAAAGTCATTTAATTGATAGGCCTATATTATTTTTATAATCGTCTGAAAAGATGAAAGTTTTAATTGAAAAACTATTTTCATTTTATGTTCCTCTTGTCGGCATTATTTTTGTTCGTATTTTACAAATAACCAGCATTTCTATTTTTCTCACTAAACCCTTGGTTCCATCTTCTTTGTTTAATGTTTATATAGTAAATTGAACTACTGTATTTACATTCGCAAAAATCTGCTAATTTGGAATCCTGCTATTCTACATTTGTTTTCTTTATTGTGTTGATTATTGTTTCAGTTTAAGAATCACTGAACTGGTTCGGTTTTTGCACTGATTTGTTTGGCTTTTTTGTCCAGGAGCATTGCCTTATGGGAATCAAGGGAACTGTGCGCCGCAGCACGGACGGAGATTTCATTCACGCCAATGTTGACATTGACTTAATCATTGCGGAGGAGCCGGAGTACGGTAGTATGGAAAAACCATCGGAAATCTTCCACATTATTGAACATTTCTGTCTGGGGCGTAGGCGTCTTCACATTTTCGGCCAGGACAGTACGATCCGCCCTGGATGGCTGACCATTGGACCAGAATTGACGAATGGCAATTTCAATAGTGAAACCTACAATTCGTATTTTAATAAAGCACCAAATGATTTCCTCACTGGTTGTACCGAACGTATCGAAGCGCTGAGACCGAAATCACCCCCGCCAAAGATGAAAGGAGGGGCCGGGGCCCTAGCTGGTGGCAGAGGGGGCAATAACAGAGGTGGGGCCTCTGCGAGAGGGGGCAACAGTGGGGGCGCTGGGGGAGGTCGTGGCAGGGGGCGAACCAGAGGACACAGGGGAAGATGAATCAACATGTGGATGCGTGTGGATGACGATTTTTTACAACTTGCAAAGTAAAATTTTAAACTGATCTTGACGAACTGACTTGTGTGACGAATGTCTGATTTCACATCGATTTCTAATGAACTGAATAAATATCACACGCATATACAACGAAGTCCTTTATTATGATGATCGCTTTGGCAATCCTCAGAAGCCATTTCTAGGATTTGCATTGTGATCGATTATCAATTCCTAGCCTGCACGAAAGGGTAGGGAGAGGAAACTGACGAGACTTTCATTTAGTTCAACAACTCGTTTGAAATGTTTACCACTGCATAGCAGCTTCGTGCTAGTCACTGGTTAAATAATGATTAACTGGCTTTAGTGCCGATGATATTCCATGTTTAAAAGATCGTTTACAGGATTTTGTTGAACTTCGATATTCAAGGTATGTTAGAAAATGATTGCGAATTGTTTTCTTTTTGCGACTATTCGTTGTGTAACTAATGATACATTTTTCGATTTTTACCTCATAGTTGTGATCAGGATTGTGAATTAAACTTTCCTACTGATTCTATACTGCCATGATCTTCAGGATCGTTTCAGGTTCCAGAAATCAAAGACGATACGCACGAAATTTTGGATTAGGACAATGGCTATGACAATGAACATACCAGTACGTCAGTGTGTTTTGCTGTGTGCGACGGTTTCTGACCAGATTTACTCTTACCGCACCAATAAAGGTAAGGACATTCATTTTGTTGGGATTTTTGAGGGCTCAAATATATCACATAAAAACTTGTTTTCAATGATGATTTGGAAGAAGTTGAAAGATGCTAAATTTTCTTATATTTGATTCTTGAGCTACAATTTTATGAAACATCTTCTGTTTCGGCTGAAAAGTGCTCAAAATGAAGGTAAGTTAAAAATAAATGTGGATAAAAATGTATTTGATGAGACTCTTACATTTTATAACAATGCATTCTAGTGAATTTTTTTTTTTTTTTTTTTTTGTGGAAAATTTATGCTTTTTACTTTAATACTTCACAAAATGGACATTTGTTTTCTTATCCCTGTACTTGGTACTTACCTTTTCATATCTCAGTTATCAATAAATCAACGTCCTGTTCGCTGCACCTAAGCTCAGAGTTGGGAAAATAAATGTTATTCTGATGTTCTAAAAACCACTGATTTGTGGTTTTTTTTGTTTAAACAAAATCTGATATCATAGCATGATGAACTGTATATATACTGGACCTATATACAGTAGGCTACTTGGATACAGAGCCATCTGATTGCTGAAATCAAAATCAATGCTGCAGAAATCGTACTGGTAGGCCCAGTTTAAATTAGGCATGGATTATCAACCTGGTTGTTTTTCCAAAATCTATTTCTGGCCATTTTTAATCGATTTGCTTGTTTGTTTGTTGATTTGACTACTTTATCAATTGACAAATGCACAGGGTGCACAATGGATTTTTGAGATAAAATTGCCCATATTTGCTTTTTAAGTTAGGTTAACACAACCAATTTTTAGCTGATCAGACTGCAAGTTTTGAATTAATCACCCATAACAAATGAACCTAACCTGAACAGATTTTAATAGATGTAATATTAGAAGCAGACAATTTAATACTGGGCTAGCTCCATTTGGTAATAGGAGGTTTGAAGAGAGTAACCTTCAGGCAAAATGATTTTTTTTTCGTATCACATGGTTGCGCTGTAATTGCATGTTGACTCTGCCTATGTAACCTCAATTCACTTCCTTTCAATAGATTGCTTCACCAAGGCAACCTGCCAGATTGGTCATTGGGACTGTTAGAAGCACTTCAGTCATTCACTCATGTTGTCAACGCTGCTAAACATGGACCAACTGGTCACTATGTGGTTCTCTTCCTTCGTCCTCTTGATCATCAGCTATGTGGCTTATTTCGTGCACCAGCGGTACCAGAACTTCCAGGTTTTCCGCAGGATGGGGATTCCTGGTCCAGAGCCTCATTTCCTGTGGGGGAACATGATGGACATGAAAAGCGGCACCAAGCTTCCGGCTGACACGATGGTAAGGTGGCGCGAGCAGTACGGACTCGTCTACGGCTACTTCAGAGGTGTCTGCCCCACGCTAGTGATCGCCGAGCAAGAACTTCTCAAGCAGGTGTTGATCAGGGACTTTCATAATTTCGTCAACAGGCCTGATTCGCCTTACCAAATGAAAGTCGTTGCTGACTCCTTGATTGGGCTTAAGGATGATGCCTGGAAGGACGTGCGGAAGACCATCAGTCCAACTTTCAGTGCCAGCAAGCTGAAGCAGTTGATCCCCGTCATGAACCGCATCGAGCAGGTCTTCGAGGAGCAGATCGGGAAATTTGGCAAAGACGGTGCCGAGTTTGACATATTCGAACGGTTCCAGCGCCTGACCTTGGACATCATTGGGGAATGTGCCCTGGCCCTCAACATCGCCAGCCAGAAGGACGAAGATGACGTCACTTATGCCGCCGTCCGTGATTTCATGAAGGGCATCCAGCACCCTCTGGCCCGCTTGCTTGAGTACTTCCCCAAGGTGATTGTCCTGATGCAGTACTGGTTCAGGGAGCAGCCCGTCATGAAGATGAACGACAATCTGGTGAAGAACTTGATGCTGGTCATACAGAAGAGGCGCCAGAACCCTACCCATAAAACCCTGGACGTCTTGCAGTTGATGATCGACGCTGCGGACACCGCAGAGGATGCGGTCGGTGAGAGCAGCAGCAGCACCCCTCCGACCAAGAACCCCAGGCAACTTCTGACTGACGACCACATCGTCGGTAACTGCTGGGCCTTCCTGATTGCGGGCTTTGAGACCACTGCCACGGCACTGGCGTTCACCGCGCATGTGCTCACGGTGCATCAAGATGTTCAAGAGAAGGTGTATCGGGAGATCGTCGACAATATTAAGGTAGGCGTATTTTTCGTTATTTTTTCCCTAGTTTCCGGTTCTTAGATTATTCATGTTCAAAACACAGTAATACTAAAAGCCGATGGTATTTCTGTTTTGATTTCAAATGTGCAAGATCTGAATTTTGCATTGCCATTTCTTGTGTGTCTTGAATCAACATATGCACTGCCATGATCTGGCATCATCTTTCAGTTTGAATTCGCATTTTGTCCAGTTACATATCCCATTCTGGAGACGTGAAGCCAATTATACCTGGGCTATAATTCCAGCAGTATTTCACAGGCTTTGATTTGGCATATTTTGTTTTAAGACATTTGGTTTGGTGGCATTGTAGTGAAAAATACGAGAAAGTCATATTTGTTTTCTTGCAAAATATGACACAAATAGGCCTACTGCATGCCGTTGTTGACATTTATTGGATTTGACCCACCTTCAGGAACTTTTATCTGGTTTTGATTCAGGGGTCATGTTTGGCGCTGTTGTCTGATAGGAAGTGTTTACATTTGTCGAAACGGAGGTCGTGGCAATGATAAAGTGCACCTAATGACCGTAGTTGAATTTATAGAGCTAATACAAACAACCTAAATGCAAACTTTCATCTCGTTTTAACTTGTTCGTCGTATTATAATTGCATGGAGTACGTTTAGGCTCATTGATTGCCATTACCCTTTTAATTATGTCGCAACTTATGTTCTATACTCTACTTCAATGGATGTTGTTCAGAAAATATGCAAAATCTCAATTAAACTTTTTGTTGCAATGTATTATGAAAAATATCACAATATGATTAATTTAGAATCAATTTGCATTGCTGCACTTGACATTTTGTCATCAATTCACATGCGTATCCTTCAGTATGTCCACAGCATGTGTCGTGGGCTTTAAAAAAAATTTTGATATTTTTTTAAAAAGTCAGGGGATGACCTAACTTTTAATTAAAATATTAATTCTGAAGGTATTTTCATATATTGATTTGGTGAAGTTGCCCTTTGCTCACTGAAAAAAACCAGCAGATTCCATCATTAGGACAATATCGTAATTTCCAAAACGTCCGAGCATCTCAGCGATCCTGTTTAAAAATCCAAATTAAAAAGCGCACACCTAGAAACTTTGATGTACATTTACATGGATATATTGATTAAGATTAAAAACACTATTTATAAGCCTATGAAGGGGCAGGTTCTCTTTTCTTTAGGTCAGGGGAAAATAAAAATTTTAACCTGGTAAAGTCAGGGGATTTTATGTTACTAAAGCTGGGGAAACTCTGTCACAATTTGAATTATTTAAAATTCGGAATGCTAAACATGTCTCATATTTGGCAGCAGAACATCTGACAGATATTGAATCTACAGAAGTTTAAAAGTTTGCATGTAATATCATTTTTCAGCTCTTATTTGTTATCGTATTTTAACTCGATCATCCTGACGTAACGTGGAAGCCAACGCGTTAAAATTCATTGGGAAATTTGCCAAGTCTTCACTTGATAACCTTGGTACTCAAACCAACAGAGCGATTTGAACGTGAATGCAATATTTAACCTCGACGATAACATCACTGAAGGAAATTTCTAACGAGTCATCTGTGATTTTGTTCGGACGTTTCAACAGTGAATAGCTGCTCTTTCGTGCTGTCTTCTCTACGTTCTTTTCGCAGAGACGTTTGCCATGTGGTCATGGATCCCGACCCTCCTTTTGGTGGCCTTGACTTACATCGGCTTCCAGATTTACGAGCGCTACAAGCGTTTTCAACTCTTCAGGAACCTTGGAATTGCTGGACCACGACCCAATTTCGTTTCTGGAAACATGTCAGACGTGAGGACAGGCTCCAAGCTGCCTGTACAGACAATGATGAGATGGCAGCAGCGCTACGGTAAGGTCTACGGCTACTTCAGGGGCAGTTCCCCGACCCTCGTCGTTGCCGATCTGGACCTCATGAAGCGCATTTTGATCAAGGACATTGGCAATTTCATGAATCGACCCAAACTACCTTGGGATTTCAAGGCAGTCACAAACTCATTGCTGGGGTTGAGGGACGACGAATGGAGGACAGTGCGCAAGAGCCTCACGCCAACGTTCAGTGCCAGCAAGATGAAGCAGCTGACCAACGTCATGAACAGGATGGTCAGCGTCTTCTCTTCAGAAGTTGACAAGATACACGAGTCGAACCAAGAATTCGAAATTTACGACAAGTTTCAACGTCTGACCCTGGAGGTCATTGGAGAATGTGCCCTGGCCATGCAGATGAGGTGTCAGACTGACCCGAAAGACTTAATGTTTGAGACCGTTAGGTTTTTCATGCGGGGCAACGAAAGCGGCCGAAGCATAAGACTGCTCTTCGCATACTTTCCATGGCTGTCGTTCCTCATGAAGCCCTATTACAGCCGCCTGCCTATGTTCAAGATGGTTAAAAGAGTTCTGGAGAATCTGTCCTACGTGATCGAAACGAGACGCAGTAACCCAGAAAAGCACAAGACATTGGACGTCCTACAGCTGATGCTGGATGCGGGACATGGCAGCGAGGTGCTTCAGGAACTTCAGGAAGAGGAAGATGCCTTGGACAAGTGTGTGAAGTCCAGTCAGCGAAAACCACTTACCGATGACCAAATCGTTGGAAATTGCTGGGTCTTCTTGCTCGCTGGATTCGAGACCACTGCCACTGCACTGGCATTCACGGTACATTGCCTGGTCAACAATCCCGACGTCCAAGAGAGGGTCTACCAGGAAATAGTCTCCAATATACAGGTCTGTAGAGCAACTACTGGTGCAATGTGAGCAGTTTTCTGAAAATATTTTTTTATTAACATGTCACCCTGTATGACAATTAGGACACGGAAAATCTCTTATCTCTTATCTTGGTCCCTGTTATGAGTGCCTGATTGTTTTAGTGATAATGGTGTTTGATTGGGCGAGTTCTTTCACCCACGCTCATGGTTTTGCTTGTCGTCTTAGGAACGTCTCCTATTGCACTCAAAGTTGAAGGTTGTAATAACACCATTGTACTTGGGTCATCAGTATTCAAGGTTTCTGTGAAACTTGCCAGATCACTTCCTCTAGCCTCGACTACTAACACAAGGGCGATTATCGGCATTAGACGATTTAAACATCGCTATTTGCACTTGTGTTTCTGGGTCTCTGCTAGCGCTTGCCAACGATCCTCTTCAAGTTCAGAAGATGGACGCTGTATTGTCTTTGATCACTTCCCTCGTTTTGGTCATCTGCACCTACGCTGGCTATCTTGTCTTCGAGCGCTACAAACGTCTTCGGCTCTTCAAGGACCTAGGAGTCGATGGACCAGAGCCGAGTTTCATTTCTGGAAACATGAAGGACGTGCAGACTGGCTCCAAACTGCCTGTGGAGACCATGATGAAATGGCAAAAGCGCTA
Source organism: Kryphioiulus occultus (assembly GCA_034687865.1). Taxonomy (NCBI): domain Eukaryota; kingdom Metazoa; phylum Arthropoda; class Diplopoda; order Julida; family Julidae; genus Kryphioiulus; species Kryphioiulus occultus. The sequence continues at coordinate 18,581 of JAQGAF010002042.1, forward strand.
CGGCAAGGTCTTCGGCTACTTCAGGGGCACCTGCCCGACGCTCGTGGTAGCCGATTTTGAGTTGATGAAGCGGGTTCTGATCAAGGACGTGGACAACTTCGTGAATCGACCCAAGATGCCTTGGAACTTCAAGCCCAGCGCCAATTCCTTGATAGGGCTTCGGGACGAGGAATGGAAGACGGTGCGCAAGACCCTATCGCCCACGTTCAGCACCAGCAAGATGAAGCAGATGACCGGCATCATGAACAGGGCAGTGAGCGTTTTCTTCTCGGAAGTTAACAAGATATACGAGTCGCAGCAGGAATTCGACATCTACGATAAGTTTCAGCGTCTGACCCTGGAGGTCATCGGCGAATGCGCCCTGGCCATGCGGATCGAGTGCCAGACCGTGGAAAAGGACTTCACCTTCGAAGCCGTACAAACCTTCCTGAAGGGAACTCCCAACAACAGCATCATGTACCTGGTCTTTTCCTATTTTCCGTGGCTATCGTTCGTGGCTCGACCCTACATGAACCGACTGCCGGTCATGCGAATGGTCAAGCGGCTTCTGGAAAACGTCCAATTCGTGGTCGAAAAGCGGCGCGAAAACCCTGAGAAGCACAAGACCGTAGACGTCTTGCAGCTGATGTTGGACGCTGGCCACGGCAGCGAAGCTCTTCGAGAAGACCATGCCGAAGACGATGCCATGGACCGATACGTGAAGTCCAGCCAGCGTAAGCCGCTCACCGACGACCAGATCGTGGGCAACAGCTGGATCTTCTTGCTGGGTGGCTTCGAGACCACGGCAACCACGCTGGCCTACACAGTCCAGTGTCTGGTCGCCAATCCTGATGTCCAAGAAAGAGTCTACCAGGAAATAGTTTCCAATATCCAGGTCGGTACAGGTCTCGTGTGGACGTTGCGGCACTTTTTGGCCCCAAGTTATCTATTGTAATCATGTAAACATGTAGTTTTACTGCGGCTAGACTGTCAATTGCAGATTTGTATTTGTATTTCTAAAGTTTTCTCAGGGAAAACGGCTTGTCAAAACAGGATTCCAACTTTTTGGAAATCAGGAAATGTCAGGGTAACGAAATTAGGTCGGGGAATCCGTGAAAATTCGTGAAAATGTCAGGGAAATGACTCGAAAGTTGTCAGGGAATGTCAGGTAAATCGATTTGAAAATTTGAGTGTGAACCCCTCTAATTCGATTTAAATTCGCTTTTGTAGCTTGCAGGCTTCGATTAGCATTAGTTCGTTGTTGCCCCGATTGCGTCTAATCTCAGAATCAACAGTTGATAGGCCAAGCAAACGCACTGATGATGTGTTGGTCACGTGGTGCCAAGTGCACTTTGTTGATATTCCAAGTCAAACCATTGCGTTTGCAGTTCGTATAGGTAAAGCCAAGTCAGTCAGACGTGTTTATTGCCCTTCTCAACCTCGACCCAAGATCCGCAGAAAATGCTGTTTTCCGATACGGTTTGGGCCTTCTTGGGCATCATCTCCGCATTCGCGATCATCTGGATTTACGAGCGCTACCAGAGGTTCCTGGTGTTCAAGCGCTTGGGCATCCCAGGGCCGAAGCCTCACATCATCAGCGGCAACAGCGTGGAAGTCCGTTCGGGCAGTGATCGTCCAGTCCACGTACGGGAGGAGTGGTTGCGCAAGTACGGTGACCTCTTCGGCTTCTTCGAGGGCACCACCCCGGTGCTGGTGGTCAAGGACCTGGACCTGATCAAGCAGATCGCCATCAGGGACTTCAGCGCCTTCCACGACCGTAGCGGCTTCGTGCTGGACCGCAAGCCGCTGAGCGACATGCTGGTGCAGCTTCGTGGAGAGCGCTGGAAAGACGTCCGTAAGGTCTTGACCCCCACTTTCAGCACCAGCAAGATGAGACAGCTGACTAACGTGATGAACAAGCACGTGTCGGCCTTCTGCCGCAAGCTGGACGCGATGGCCGAAGCTGGTCAAGAATTCGACATCTACGACAACTTCCAGAGGCTTACTTTGGACGTGATCGGGGAGTCTGCGCTGGCCATGTGCATCAACAGCCAAGACAACGAGAACGAGGGCATCTTCCAAAATGTCAAGATGATCATGAAGAACACGCTAGGAGTGTTCGTGCGTGTTGCGTGTTACTTCCCGTTCCTGGCCAACGTCATCACATACATCTACTCCTTTTCGACCAGGGCCAGCGTCATGGTTGACATCGCAGAGAACCTGAAGGAGGTCATCGAGCAACGAAGAGCTACCGGAGGACGGGCCAAAACCATCGACATCTTGCAGCTGATGTTGGAAGCGGTGGACGGCAACATGAAGCAGACCAAAGATGACCAGCAGGACTCCAGGGTGCTGACCGATGTGGAAATCGCAGCCAACTGTTTGCTGTTCCTCTTGGCCGGCTTCGAAACTACCGCTACAGCACTGGTCTATGCGGCACACGCGTTGGTCATGCATCCGGAAGTGCAGGAAAAACTGTATCGGGAAATCAAAAAGCACATTCAGGTCGATTGATTGAGCTTCTCGAAAAATCCTAATTAAATGTTGTTTTTCTAGGTTGCCCCATGCCAGTGCTGAGTGTTGACATCGAACGAAGTTGTTCGAGTTGCACCATGGTCACTGTTGCAACGATTTATGTATTGCACAGCCAGTCAATGAACCAAAGTTGGCATTCGTGGACTTTTTGACATTGTTGGCCTGGTTCAGTGGCATAGCAACACAACAGAACATGAACAGCTTATTTTCAGATTTTTGCAAAACAATACTTTTGCTGTTAGCTTTGGAGTTGTAGCCATGGCGATACTCCCCATGTAGCAAAAAGGGACCGAAGACGTCCTACAGAAGAGGTCTCCTGGTCGTCCCTTCTTGCCCAAAAAAAAAAAGACGTCCCACGAACGTCAAAATATAACCACCTATGACGTCAAAACGGACCAAAAAAAAGGACGTTCCAAAAGTTAAAAATGTGACGTCCACATACTATTGCAGCACCATACATACACCAATGCCTGGTAATTTTTTTCAAATTATTTACATTGGTGGGATTTGATGATGGATGATTGCCAGATCAACAATCCTGACGTCCAAGAGAGGGTCGACCAGGAAATAGTCTCCAATATCCAGGTCTGTAGAGGTCTCGTGTGGACGTTGCGGCACTTTTTGATCCCAAGTTACCTACATGTATTGTAATCATGTATACGTCATGTAGTTTTACTGCAGTTAGACTGTCAATTGCAGATTTGTACTTGTGTTTGTATTTGTAAAGTTTTCACAAGGAAAACGGTTTGTCAAAACAGGAGTCCAACTTTCTGGAAAATCAGGGAATGTCAGGGAATTCGTGAAAATTTCAGGGAAATGATTAAAAGAATTGTCAGGGAAATCGACTTGAGAATTTGAGTGGGAACCCCGCAAAATCGATTTAAATTCGCTTTTGTAGCCCGCAGCCTACATTTCAATATAAGCAGTATTTCATTCTTCCCCAGATTACCGTCTAATCCCAGAATCAACAGTTGATAGGCCAAACAAACGCACTGATAATATGTTGGTCACGTGGTACCCAGTGCACTTTGTTCATCTTCCAAGTCAAAACCTGTGAGTTGGCAGTTTGCAGATTGTATAAGTAAAGTCAGTCAGACGTGTTTATTGCCCTTCTCAACCTCGACCCCAGATCCGCAGAAAATGCTGTTTTCCGATACGGTTTGGGCCTTCTTGGGCATCATCTCCGCATTCGCGATCATCTGGATTTACGAGCGCTACCAGAGGTTCCTGGTGTTCAAGCGCTTGGGCATCCCAGGGCCGAAGCCTCACATCATCAGCGGCAACAGCGTGGAAGTCCGTTCGGGCAGTGATCGTCCAGTCCACGTACGGGAGGAGTGGTTGCGCAAGTACGGTGACCTCTTCGGCTTCTTCGAGGGCACCACCCCGGTGCTGGTGGTCAAGGACCTGGACCTGATCAAGCAGATCGCCATCAGGGACTTCAGCGCCTTCCACGACCGTAGCGGCTTCGTGCTGGACCGCAAGCCGCTGAGCGACATGCTGGTGCAGCTTCGTGGAGAGCGCTGGAAAGACGTCCGTAAGGTCTTGACCCCCACTTTCAGCACCAGCAAGATGAGACAGCTGACTAACGTGATGAACAAGCACGTGTCGGCCTTCTGCCGCAAGCTGGACGCGATGGCCGAAGCTGGTCAAGAATTCGACATCTACGACAACTTCCAGAGGCTTACTTTGGACGTGATCGGGGAGTCTGCGCTGGCCATGTGCATCAACAGCCAAGACAACGAGAACGAGGGCATCTTCCAAAATGTCAAGATGATCATGAAGAACACGCTAGGAGTGTTCGTGCGTGTTGCGTGTTACTTCCCGTTCCTGGCCAACGTCATCACATACATCTACTCCTTTTCGACCAGGGCCAGCGTCATGGTTGACATCGCAGAGAACCTGAAGGAGGTCATCGAGCAACGAAGAGCTGCCGGAGGACGGGCCAAAACCATCGACGTCTTGCAGCTGATGCTGGAAGCGGTGGACGGCAACAGGAAGCAGACCAAAGATGACCAGCAGGACTCCAGGGTGCTGACCGATGAGGAAATCGCAGCCAACTGCTGCATGTTCCTCTTGGCCGGCTTCGAAACTACCGCTACGGCACTGGTCTATGCGGCACACGCGTTGGTCATGCATCCAGAGGTGCAGGAAAAACTGTATCGGGAAATCAAAAAGCGGATCCAGGTCGATTTGAAGCTTCTCGAAAAATCATAATAGAAATGTTTTTCTAGGTTGTCTTTTGCCAGTTGTTCATGTAGCACCATGGTGACTGTTGCAACGACTTATGTATTACTCAGCCAGTCAATGAACCAAAGTTGGCATTCGTGGACTGTTTGGCGTTCTTGGCCTTGTTCAGTGGCGTGGCAACACAACAGAAAATGAACAACGTATTTTCAGATTTTTGCGAAAGAATACTAATGCAGTTAGCTTTGGAGTCGTAGCCATTGAGATCCTCAAACAGTTTCACTTATTAGCGAAAGTAGTTTTGCTTTCCCATTGTGTGGTGTGAAACTCTACATCTCCTTGCCAAGTTTCGCTAATTCTTCTTTAATTTTTAATTTCAGGCCGATAAAACTCCCACCTACGATGACGCTAACAACCTCCAGTATTTGGACCAGGTGATCAACGAAACTCTCCGTATTTACCCACCGGTAAGTACAAGTGTTGTTTGTAATTGTTCGAGTGCTACCAAAAAAATGTAACACTGGAAAATTTTTATTTAGTTTTATTTTTCATCAGCTTGGTCGTATTCGTCTCTAATTGTAAATTAAAAATTCGAATATTTGAAACAAAAATTGATGTCGTTTTATTGATCGTATATCTTTGGCGTACTTTTGAAATGACTTATTTATCGAAAAATGTGGTTGACACCTGTACTAATACTTTTGTCTGTCAAACAGGTAGTACTTTTTATGACCCGTGAATGTGCTCACGACTACGATCTCAACGGTATCATAATTCCAGCAGGAATGAAAGTGGAGATTCCCATTTACAGCATCCACCACGATCCAGAACTATGGCCTGAGCCTGAAAAGTTTGACCCAGAAAGGTAATATCAATGTTTATATCGTCACTTGTGATGATGTAGTAGTACTTGAATTTTCGCAAATCAAGATTCTCGTTTTATCGTAAGAGGATCCGGGCTGCGAGTTTATTATTCCTGAGACTAATTTTTAAAGTGCTAAAATTTCGTTTCAGGTTTTCTCCAGAAAATAAGTCGAAGATCCACCCAATGGCTCACATCCCCTTCGGAGCTGGCCCACGAAATTGCATCGGCATGAGGTTTGCCCTCCTGGAAGCCAAATTGACTCTGATTCGCCTTGTCAGGAATTATCGGCTGATCCCTTCCAGTAAGACCAAGGACCCTCCAGACGTCACGGTTCCCCATGCCACATATACCCCCAAAAATGGCATTTACCTGAAGGTGGAAAGAAGGAAGTAGCAAAGCCAGTTCCAGGAATAAGTGATTTTTTAATATTCAAAACATCTGTTTGCATTAGGGCCGATGGTCGTACAGTAAACGTTGATTAAAACGTAAGAGGCTGTTAATTTGCATATAAATTGCAACTATGCGCATTTTTACCCATGAATAACTTCAATTTGTGAATATTCAGGATTCATTAAAATTAATTATGAATTGTATGTATATGTAATTGTAGTCTGCATTTCAATTTACAAACCAGTCATATGAAACTAGTGTTTATGTGCCAATCAAATTGGGCGTAGTGTCACTTACATGTACATTTTTCTAGTCGATGTAATATAAAAGCTGACAATTTTTTTTTCGCATTGTGATTTCTTCTTTTGTACATGTAGATCCAGAGATTTTTTGAAAATTTTTAGACATGCGATTTCTTTATATACATTTAGCTTCTTCAGCAGTGGGAGTTGTTTTATAAAAGTTCAAAATGTTCAGCTGATCATTTCCAAATAAAGATGGATTTGATAATCAAATAACCAAGATGAGGTGTAGTTTAATTGCACTAAAGCGATTTTTATTAATGTAAACGTTTTAGTAACATTTGTTGTGTATAAAATTTACGATGTTTTTTGATGGGCCTACAGTATGTTATTTTCTTTTACCAATTACTAATGTTGGGCTGCTCACCGACACGTTTTTTAAGTCAAAATATATTTTCGGTAAAAAATGGACCCAGTTTAAAAACTCTACTTGCATTGAAATGTGTTCACATTCACAATGCTTAACAAAACCGCCATCTTGCTGTAGTGTGGTAAGTAAACCTTGTTCGCAAGCGTTGAAAAATAGGCTGTTTCGCGGGCAATGTTTAAAAATGTAGTTTGTTGTTTCACGTCTAGATGGCGGGGCGACACGAAAGAGCGCATTCGATGATTTGTTGTTATCGGTAAAGATGGCGCTGGACTGGTGGCAGCCATTGTTGGC
>JAQGAF010002043.1:0-25486 GCA_034687865.1 Kryphioiulus occultus
AAAAGTTTAGAATTACTAGAAAGTGATTTTGGGAGGTCGTTTATGAATAAAAGAAAGAGTAAGGGTCCGAGTACGCTACAAGTATATTAGTGTAATAATGGTTATCAAAATTTTTCTATGCATGCATACATGTATGGGCTACATGTATACAGTGCTTGCTAAACCATGTAAATTACCCAAAATTGGGTGAAAGTATTTTTTTTTGGAAAACGACACACCTCGATATACATTAAAATTTATATTAAAACATAAGAAATACTCGGAAGAAATTGTGTACATTATATCATCAACAAAAATGGTTTTACCTCTTTGTATTTCCTTGCATAAGGTACCCACATGCAAAGAAATGCATTGTTAAATGCATTACGAATTGGTCGTTTTTATCGCAACACTAAATACATTTTGTAATGTAAACAAAAATGCATTTCACTAATGCATTTTACGATGCACGATTAAATACACTGCATGACTTCATTGAATTCAATGAAACTGATGTATTTTTGAATTTTAAGCTTTATTTCATTGCCCGTTCAAATTTATGTGTTGAAAATTTTAGATTTTTTGTAAATTCGAAATTGGAATTTTTTTAAACTTTGAAATTATGAAATATAGCGAGGCTTTTGACATTTTACAACGCATGAAATATGTATTGTACCATGCATTCTTCGATGCAAACAATACATTACACTATTCAGTATATACATGTACGCAACATATTCTTCAATGCGCACGAACTATGCTTACATTACATTGTGCATTACTCAATACATTTTCCAACACCCACAATACGCATTCCTTAATACAGTTTGAAGCTAAATTTGTCTCACTCTACAGACATTTTAAAACGTATTTTCCAATGCATGTCTTATAATGCCTTTATAAATGCATTACCATCACACGTGGAAAAACACTTTCACCAATCGCTCAATTTGGAGCGATTTACCCAAGTTGGAGACGCCATTTTGGAAATCAAAATGGCGTCCTTGGAAGGCCCGATTTCGTTGGCTGCTGACCCTTCGCTGACCCCTGAGCCTGAGCCTAGTTATTTGCACCTGAATGGGGGCCGTTCGCTCCCATAAAACTGAGCGAATGACCAATGGCCGAAGCGCCGCCGTAAAACAGCGAATTTAGATGTTTGCGGGGGGACCCCCTAGGGGGCGCCCCCTGGCGGGCATGACGCTGGTTGGACGAGTGGGGAAGAAAAAAATAAAGGCCGTAAATCCGAGGGAGGACCCGGGCCCAGGAATGCGCGCATTGGACCCGCCAGGGGGCCCTGCTGAGCGCCAATAAAAATGTCATAATTGTCGCCCAAAAAACAGATAAATAACTTTGGTAAAAAAAAATACAAAAAAATTGGGAGGATTTCTCGTCACCCAATGGCAGTGGCGCCCCCTGGTGCCCCACCCCCTTTGGGCCCCAAACGTCACATATATTCGCCAGCGGACCCCTGAGGGCGCCCGGGGGGGCCGGTCATAAATTACCGACCCACTAAAAATGTGTAACGTTTAATATTATTACCAATTTTATGGTTATTTTTAAGCAGATTCGAAGGCCTCTGTGCACCGAACATTAAAAAAATAAAACGTATATAACAAATTCCAAAAAATAAAAAATAAATAAAAAAATAAAAAAAATTCAACGAGTCTACCAAGTTCAAAATCCTCATTTGCCTAAAAACGTGTAGCGCATAATTCTGATTTACGATCAGTTAGCCACTGCAGTGGACGTGGTCAGTGTGAGCCTGGCACAATAGGAATTTGCGCGAATTGAATTCGTCGTTCATTGGTAGAAATTTGGGTTCTGCGTGGGCTTAACGACTACCTTAAGTCAATAGCCGGATTCCAGGAATGGGAATAATTGCCCATGAGGCTCCTGGTTTAAACTGTGAATATTTTACTCGTTATTACTTATAAAACACAGTTCCCCCTATGTGTGCCAAATAGAAATCCTTGGTTCGGCTCAGAAACGCGTGATATTAAGACTATCCACATCAAGAAGGAAATCAAGAATATCAACATTAAGAAGTTGATATTTGTTTTATATTATATTTGCGATGTTTTACATATTTTCACAATAATCCTCGAGGTCAAAAATAATTTCAATTTACAAAATGCATGTAACAGCACCAAAGCACATCGAATTACACTATACTGGGTGAAAATAAATACTTTTTATGGTTACATTATATCCGTGCAATTGGGAAAATATTACTGGAAAAAAAGTGACTTTCTGCTGACTAGGCTTATAGGTCCAATTAAATAATTGTGAATTTTTAATAATAAATTGATGGCAAAGTTGCTAAATTCCAATTGGCGTTTATTTTTTTTCGAAATATACTGATTGCCACCAGTTGCAAACATTTGCTCTTTGAAAAGCCATAAAGCTGGACAAAACTAAGAATAAGACCCTTTGGTTTTCGATTTTTGGACACCCTGTACATTAGTGAAAACTGGGTATATTTGAAACTTATACATGTATATCACCAGTTATTAATCAGTCACAATCATTTTGCAATCAGATTTTTTCTTAAGTTTGACGTTTTTGTCAAAATCTACAACTGTATGAAATGAAAATTGATTTTAAAATCACATTAATGCGAGTCCCAATAATCCGTATATACTGTATATTATATCTAGTCAAAGTCATGTTTCTGTGCATGTGGTAATTAATACTCTTAACCGTCTATTACGAATTCGACAATGATATACGATAACGTCTAATCAAAAGTCTAATGAACTGTTATTTATAGACTCCGTTTTAAGACATTAGTTTACACCTATCTGCTGTTTCATTTAACGAGTCAATGTGCATTAGGCTATAGCCGAGCTAAAAGCAAAAACTAACTAAATATAAAATGCAACAAAGTCTTCATTTTATCTCTTATTAACCGGATTTATTATCGTTATCGCATTTTCGCCGATATTTGCGACTTGAATCTTCTTTGGCATCGCATTCACCGTTTATCATCGTTATTTATTTATTCATTAATTTTTTTTATAAATTGAAGCTCATTAGTTTTAACGTAGATCCAATTTGAATTTATCCCGGACCGGAATATACATGTATTACACCAGACACTAATTGGCTAAACGAACAAAAATCAAATCACTAAATATATTCGCAATAACATAAATTTCATTCTAACTGCTGTATATTGATTTGCAATAATAGGCCTATGTACAAGAAGTTAGTTTTGACACCTATTAGAATTTAATGGCATTAAATGAATGCTTGAACATCATTGATCTATCGTTTTAGGAGCGTAACAATGATCCCATATGGAAAATATATGCGAATATGTTATAAATATACCGATATATATCCTTATAAGATATATTTTAAAAAAAATAACTATATTTGTAATATATGACAAATATTTTGGTAATAATATATAACGAAGACAAATATATTTATATTATATTAAGAATATATTTTTCATAATATTTTAGTAATATTATTACCAAAATATTAGTGCGAATTAAATGTGGAAATGCCTATTTAATGTAAAGAATTAATTCGGCTATTTGGGATAAAATTGAGTCAAGGAATAGTACATAACAAATAAGACAAATTATAACTCCAAGTTTAACACTGCATTTCCATCTTGTACATGTACAGGTGGCTAAAATGTATGGTATGTGACATTTATGAAATTATTGAAATTCATGGCATTAAGGAAAAACGTGTATAAAAATATATTCCACATATATTTTGCACTTATTATTTTATACATGGCACGATATATTATTGAGGCAATTTTGGTATATTTCCCATATATAAATAACATGATTTAATAAAAAGGATATTTTTCAAATATTTTATCCATATGAGGGTTTGCACTAATTCAGCTTAATTAGAAAAAAACCCTTGATAAAAACTATCATAATAGAGCAATGGTAATATATAGGTTGAGGGCAAGTTAACTATAAGTCTAACCGAGTTGCTCAGCCACAAATAACCTTCGTCATTTCCACCCTGGCAAAGTTTGCTTCAGTGATTTTTTTTATTTGTATCATTTAACTTGGATATCCGTAATTTTTAAGGCCGTGCTTCTGGAAGTGTCCTGCTGCGCCATAGACGCAAAGAGAAAATGAGCTTCTCCTATCGGCTCGCATGCTGGTAGTGATTGCCTGGAGGGAAGGGGCTGCTAAACAAAATTGCGTTTTTAAGTCAGTTTAGATCCCAAATCACTTCAAACCCACTATTGAGGGTGTAGGGTGGCACGTAAAATGTATTTGGGGCTTCTGGCACTTACAAAGTTATGGCTTTTCACCCTTCAAATACGAATATTTTCCCTCGCAAACTGCTACAGATGGCGCCCTATAACGTCAGTTGTTTTTAAGGAAGTTTTGATTTTTTTCACCTCCCCATTGCCTGGTGACCCACCTTTTTAGGAATGCAAGCTCAACTTTTTATTGCTTTTTTTTGCATACTTCAAATGCCACCTGGTGAGATTTCGAAACGAAACGTGTTTCACCTGTCAGTCCTTCTTACCCGTTTCTTATCGTTTGCCAGTCTTAAAAGCGTTTCTTTTGTTCCCCCACTTTTAATTATTGTTGTTATGATGACCGAACGCCATTTTCAACTATTTTAAATGCTAAGAATAAGAAGAAGAAAAAGTGTTCGTTAGGCATTCTGGGAATCCTGCTAATCCTTGTTCATTAAATCTAATTAATTAATGAGGAATTTGGGCAGTTCGAGTCTGACGCCACTATGGCCACCATAGGCGGCCATAGTCATTTCTGACATGCATGTATTTACTACATACATTTTTTTTTTTAAATTACTGTATTGAAATGTAATTAACATAAGTGTAACATGGTATCATGAATGGTACTATTTGTTATAAAGGTTTAAATGCAAACATTTCTATGGTCACCATAGACGACCATAGTTATTTCTGGCAAATTTACTTAAACTTACATGTATTGAAAAAATACTGCAACGTAATTAATATTTGCGGATGTTGATACTATTTGTATTTTTTAAATTGCATATATTGAAATGTAATTAACATAAGTGTAACATGATATGGCCACCATAGGCAACCAACCATAGACCATGTTTAGTAAATTTTAGTCATTTCTGTCAAATTCACTACATGAACTTTCTTATTTACATGCATTGAAATGTGATTAACCTAAGTGTAACATTACATCACGAATAATATAATTTGTTGTAAAGGTTTAAACACAAAAACATTTTATGACCACCATACTATATACATGTAATGTATACGACCATAGTCATTTCTGACAACTTTACTGGTAAACCAAATTACTACATGATTTTTTTTAAAATTACCTGTCTTGAATAAATTACATTATTGAAAAAATACTGCCATGTAATTAATATTTGCAGATGTTGTTAATATTTTAAGTAAAGTGTTAACTGCCTTAACTAATGTTGTTTCTGTTTTTTTTTAGGTTGGGAAGGGACAGTGCAAGACTCAGCCAAGAACATGTATTGGTAGGCCCTAGCAGCGCCCCCTAGCGACGAATTCATCTGTACATAATTTGACGTTGACCTTGAACGAATGTCACATAATTTATTACGCGCTGGAGGCGCCACCCAGCGGAGTAGCGACGAAACGTGCAATTTTCGCCATGAACTTTTGGTCAACAAAGTGCAATTCCGACCGCAGCGCCCCCACGTACGCCAGCCAGCAAATCCTAACCAAGTTTCGTCGGGCATGGCCGCCATCTTTCATGATCTTTGTGCCATATTATCCACGTTCAATCGCCAATGGCGTCGCAAATGTTTCATTTACCGCGACGTCGATTAACCGGACACGAAACCAACTTCCGCCGGAAATGCCACTGTGACGCAGCCATTTTTTTCTAGTCGGCATCCCGATCCTAACCATGTATCGGATGGAGATTAAGGGGCATTAATCGATGGCGCCCCCTGGCGACCTATGCAACGTTTTTAAAACAAATAATCGACACGTTCCAAACCCCACAACCCGTTAAATCTCCAGTAAAATATCATCGGCTGTTAAACGTGCTTTTTCAGCGAAAACGCGACCCCTAACGACGAAAAACTTAATTATAATCACGCATTTGGGTAAAACTTTTGGCCAACATTTTGGACAAAAAAAATTGTGAAAAAATTTTTTTTTGTAACAATTTTAACTGGATTCTTAATTAAGATTTTTCGATTTGTGACCAATGCCGTTGACCAGTGCTAAATCAATCTTGACCGTTCAACTGCGCAACCGCCAAAACCTTCATTTGGGAAAAATCCACGACGATAACCAGTGGTCAGACTTAATAATTTCGCCAGCACAATTACTTAAATGTCTCCCCTAACGACCGATTCCTGACAGCCTATTTGCTACTAATTTTTCTGCGAAAATTGAAGGAAAATTTAGGCGAAATAAGGTTCGAATTGTAAATTGTTTAATATGTGCATGTCACGTGTGCAATCCGGGCATATTCATTCGCGACAAAAATGTATATAGTGCAATAAAGGTTACTTCAAAAAGCTGTAATTATCGTGTTTTTATTCAAATGTGTGGGGTTTGTCATAAATGAACTTGAGTGGGTATTTAGCCATTTTGAAAATGAAAACTGTCAAAGTACCATTTAAACGCTCATTATTGGCCACATTTACCACCGTTAGACGAAATTTGCCATTTTTTTGTTGGGAATTTATTCTTGTTGTGAATTCGGAAATTTGCCAAATTTATCTAAAACTTATTGACTAAAGTTTGGATTAATTTCAGCAAATGCTCTGTATTTAACTGGTTATAATAAAATATAACAGTACTAGAAATTTGCAATTTGCCAACGAAAATTTAAAAATCAATGTAAACGCATTGAACGCCATTTTCGCTAATGCTTTAGTTACTCTAATTTTTGCACTAATTTCTGTAGAAATTTACAGCTTACAAACATTTGTAAACTTTAACGAAAATAACGTTAACTTGGAAGAAAATGTGCAATAAAAATGCGTTAAATACTTAATAAATAAACACGAACGTATCGTTTTTTAAAATTTTGGTTGACATAATGAAGTAATCTTACGAAAAATAGAGAATTTCGGGACTTCGAATGGAAATTATAAAGGTAAAATATGCAATGTATGCAATATTACTTTGCCAACTACATTCGGAGTATATCGATTAATTTCTGTAGATACATTGAAATTAATTTGGGTTTGAAAGTGAATCCTAAAACGGAAATTTTAAAAGTACAGGTGTCGTTTTCAATTGCAATTTCGTCAGTCAATTTACCAAATTCAGTGGAAATAAACTAATAAAGCGATTAAATTTGTGAATAATTTCGGAAAATATATTCTCATTTTAATTAATGTAATTAACGTTCGTCTGAGATCGAGTTTTATAAAAAAACAAAAAATGCACAATTGTAAATTGCGACTTTTTATGCTGAAGTCCACACTGAAGTAATTTATGAATAAGCCTCGCACGAGCCGCTTTGAATTCATTTATGAACAGCCCTCGCACGAAAGTAAATGGCATTAAACGCCACTAGAAAGAGCGCTTTAGTTCAACATTACTTTGGCTATTATCCGCTAGGTAGCAGCACAGAACAGCAACAGAAAGATGACTATTGCGAAAATTTCGAGAAAGCTATCTAGAAACTAATTTATTTCGCGCAATTAAGTGTTTAATTGCTAAAAAACGAAAATCCTTAATTGGTTCACATTATTAATAAGAGGTAAAACTCATAAGGGATAAGAAGTGCATCAATAGGAGACAATTATACTGATTAACGCCTTTCCAAGCAAGGACTCAAAAACAAGCCAATAACAGCCTATGTGCATCACGCCTGTCAGACATTACAAAGTTTTCATTTACACTCGAGAGATGGCAGTGGTGCAGCAGGGATTTTGACGAGTACAGGGTGCATCAAAATTGTCCTCAAAGTTAAAATTATAACAAAACTATATTACTAGAAATAAATTTGTAGCATAAATTGCTTACCCATAATTGTTGAAAGGGTCCTGACGAATATGACATCTGAGGTGTACATATTGGGATACCCCTCTGCAATGAAAAAAAATTCGTCAGCAAATAATACATGTAGTAGAGACAAAAGTCTTACATAAGCAGTAATCCACGTGTTTATCACAAAAAACTTCAAAAACATAGTTTCGAGCAATAGCATTCACGATCTCACGAGATCCACCTCGTAAGTTAGTATTTTCTTGGTTGTTATACGTTTTACACATAGAAGCTACGAGTTTGTAGTTTCCTGGTCATACTAATATTACAAATTTAACAGGGTTGACATACAGTTGAAAGTTTAACTTCCCAGGCTTTTCCCTGACTTTTCCATGTTTTAAAACAAATATACTTGACCACCCTAACCACTGAAAATGCAAAAATATGATTCCTTGTATTATAAATTAGTCTTTTAAATTGTCTTTTTTTTGGCCCTGATTTAAAGAAAATCCATTTTCCCTGAGTTTTCCAGGTTTTCTTGATGAGATAACAGCAATTTTAAATTGACTTTTTGCTAACTTTGTCAATTTCATTATTAATTTCTTCAACAGAAGTCAACTGTAGATTTTCGTGTTATCCAATAACTAGCTATGCAAAGTGTATTACTGCTTTGTTTCATTCCTCTGACTTTTCCAGGTTTTCCAGGTCTGGGGAATCCTGTATAAAGTCATATCTTCATCGATAAAATGAAAATAAAAAATGACTAAGTTGTTGCCAACTGAGTTAAGGACCGCTTTTATCGCTCAGTTAACTAAAGGGAATTTGGTGCATCTGGCCACCAATTACTGGGGAAGAAACGTTGCAGAAAAAGCAAAAAAAAAAAAAAAAGGAAAACTTCAAAAGAACCAACGTTAAATGAAGGCCATTGTTAAGCCTTCTGACCCAAATTCGGCTCCAGATGAGGTCAAACGAAAAAAAGAAGAGAAAAAAAAAACATAAATAGACGTGGATAAGGGCGCCATCTACTGGGCACTATTTATGGATCGACTAAGCCGTATGGGCAAAAAGCCTGTCTCGCCATGAACCTTATTTCACAAATTTCTATTGAAGACAGCATCAGAAGCCAGCATCTGGGGTAGCCATGGTAACGCTGATGGAATCAGGGATGTGGTAACACCCTGACGTGGCACGCTGATGCTATTGGTCAGCGCCGCCACGCCCCCAGCGCCTGCCTAAACGAGTGTTTTCGGCAACGTCGATTCTTGGCGAGATGCGTTCGGCAACGAGCTGGATTATCGAAAGAAACTCGTCATCGCTAATGTTACGGTTTGATATGAGATGTTTAATTTAAACTTTTTAAATGTTTAAACGTCACATTAACCTTGTTTTGCCACGTTTAAAATAAACTTGCTTTACCAAAGCATGAATGAACGTGGCAAAACATGTGTCAATAACAAACTTTTGAAAAATAACACATTTTAATTAATTGGTAATCAAAGAAATGCTGCAGGCATTGGTTCTCCTTGATAAGATGGGATGAACTTGAAATCAGACCTCGCTCGAGACTCGCTCATAACTATACCGTAACTACGCAAATCCAATGACTACGTTGATTAATGAACATTACAGGATTTGTAACACAATTATTTAAATTTAAAAAAGGTGGTATTAAGTGTTGCTATGACCTCTCCTACTCCGTTCCCATATGTACTGCACAGTGTAATTAATGAGTACCTTATATGCTTATCACCCCCGAGCATAAGGGGACGTCTTGGGCAAAATTGCGTTGTTATTCTACTTTTAATAATAATTTGTGAATAATAGTTCAAACTTGTAGGGCTTTACATACATGTACATTTCTTCGATCGTTATAATTAATCTAGTACGCATGGTGGCGCTCAGGTGCAAACACGCGAAATCAAGCAACCAACGAATGACGCGCAGCGGATTGCTAATGCTTCTTTTCTGTTATTGTCGCATCTACATGTTGGTAACTTTACTTATCTAAGGTGATCTCATGCAAAATTAGATGTTTATCGATAATTTTGCACAGCAGTGCAATTGCGATGCAAATTTCTCTCCATTCGGCAATTATCAGTCAGTGATTCATCAAACCGTCAGTATAGAAAGGTGATGGGTGAAACTCGTCACAAATGGCGTCTGAAAATCACACATTTTTGTGTTGACAATACTCGAACGTTCCCTAACGCACGCGCAATTTCAACCACCCCGCTACCGACCCGACCTCCGCTCAGCCAATGAGCGTCGACGTGCCACCCAACTTCTAACCTTAGCAATGACGTCGAAGGGCGATAGGATTTCTGGTATCGACCGTATGAAGCTGTTTCTCATTCACTCCGGAGCGAAGCGGAAGCCGGCGCTGCACAGCCGCGAAGGGTCGCTCTCTTCCTCCGCCGCGCCGAACGGGGGAAAAACGCGAAAGACACGAGAAAAACAGACGGATTTTCGGCGACATTTTCAGCCATCTTCTCTCTTTCTCTCTCCTATGTAAAAGAAGAAGAAGAAGAAGGAGGAGGAGGTCTCGTGCGCGCGTTCCAAGTCTCTCGCACGCGCGGTGAGATAACGCGAGAAAACGTTCGCGATTCTAGAAAACCGAGAGAATAAGAAGAAAAAAAGGCAAGAAAAAGCAGAAAGTGATGTCGAAAAAACGAAGTTTGGAGATGCTTTCGGCCCGAAAATAGCCGCGAGTGAGCGCGTTTGTGCGTCTGGAAAAGCTCGGCGCATCCTGCAGGAATTTCGTCCATGCAGAGGATGATGGAGGCTGAAAGAGTCGCAGCTGCATCCAACGGAGTTCGCTAGGCCTAACGGTCGCCACTGCTCAAAAAAATATATATTAAACATATCGGGAGGAACGCGATCGTTGAATGCGAGGAGGTAAACAACGAATGCGCCGAGCCGTCATCGATCGCCCGAGATCGCTTTCCGCTGGAATAAACGGGCACTGGAAATGCTGACGATGCTGGCGAAAATTAAGGTGAGTACCAACCAAAGCCACGCAAGGTGTCCAATGGCGTTTGCTAATTCGTCGTGGGGCTGAAGGGGGTTCGGATGATTTGCCCCGCCATTTAATAATATATATACATTATTCGCACGAAAACCAAGTGCCAGGGCTGAGGATAGGGGAGATCGTAACGCCAGGTGGCAGCATCAGCATCCGATGTGTTTTTATTAGTGGACCCTACACGGGCATTATTACTGTCAATTTCAACAAAAAACTAATCGTAATACTGATCGTGTAAGGGCAATACTGATGTATTGATCGGATAACTACTGTCAATATCGGAATAATAAAAGTAACACTGACCGTGTAGGGTCCGCATCAAGATGCACATTCAGTGTTACGACAATAGCATCCAATAGGACCCTACACGGGCATTATTACTGTCAGTTTCGACAAATGCATACATTAATACTGATCGTGTAATGGGTGCAGTACTAATATATTGGTGTTTCATTCACATTACTGACCATTATCCGAATTTTTGGATTACTTACTCTCAGTATTGTAATAATAACTATAGCACTGATCGCGTGGGGTCCACAATAGATGCACATTCAGTGTTACTGTCAATACTTCGATACTGATAGCAAGTTACCCGAAAATTCGGATTATCGCCAGTAATCAGATTGTAGCATCAATTTATTACTACTGCATCCCTTTATTACTGTAAGTTTATACAAATACAGACATTAATACTGATCGTGTAAGAGGCACTGTACTGATGGATTATTGACGATTATCCGAATTTTTGAATAACATACTGTTATTATCGGAATAATAACAGTAACACTGGCCGTGTAGGGTTGACATTCGGTTAACATTCTTCCAGTATCTAAATATTGACAGTACATGCATTACTTATTGTGTGACTTCGCTATTACACTATCAGTATTGATGTCGGTCTTTGTTGACACTGACAGTATTATTCCCAAAACGATTACTATTGATCGAAATGATGGATGCTGTTCATAAATAAAAATGGCGAATGTACAGAGTGAGTCAACGATCACTCTTGAACCTATAGCTGTCGGAAGCATTCATTAATACATAAAATAACTGACTTAGTGTACGGTCGACCTTGTCCATGCCCTTAATTGCCCGTTATGTTTTATGATGCACGATGCACTCCGGCTCATTTTAGGGAAAAAAAGATTAACGCATCGATTTTCGTAAGTAATCTGATTTCCCTTGCAAGTTGCACATCGAAAATCTGCTTCGATCTTTAAGTTTTCTGAAGATAAAACTCCCCAAGGTGCGGAAAGGAGCTTCGGAGAAATATGGCATCGACGTTAAATGACTATTATGCAGTTTAGAAAGCGTAACATCCTCCTGACTACTCCTTAACAGACCGATCTGGTCTCTTAATGCAGTCGAAAACCTCAATATGCCTGCAGATCAAAAATCAATACGACATTATACTGTATTTACAGAGAGGACTGAAAGCAGTTTGTGAAACAGGGTCGACGAAACAAGACCCAAGATTTTATAGTAATAATTTAACGATGGGATAACACTGACTTTAACCGAGAAACAACAGTGGGCTGATCGGAGATTAATAAGGAACAAACAAGACTAACAAGTCCATAAGATACGTGTATTCAGTGAAGAACTAAACTTACTGAAAACCATATTTTACAAACTTATTACAACATAAACCCCAGCTTCCCAAACTTGTTCCTTCATTATCCAAAAAACTACTTGCCAGAAACTCCTTGCTACCCAAACCTCCATGGCAGAAAGTTTTTATTGCGAAAATCTGCTAATTAAAAAGTCAATTTTACCCAATTTAAGTCAAATAGTCACAACATTTTAAGCAGAACTGAACGATTCTAACAACAAATGCAATATCTGCTAAGATTGCTTTAGGGCATACCCAAACTACTAATCAGAAAGTATTTTTTACCCAATTCATTCAGGTAAAATATTCACAAAATTACAGTGTATAAGCAAAAATGACTGAGTCTAACAATAAATAAGTTCTATGATTATTTTAGAGCATTCTACACTTTTGTGGTAAGTTTAATGTGTTTCCTGAAGTGTGTGGTTAACCAAAGAGAAATTTACCCAGGTTTGGTATGGTCATAAACAGTCCGTGACAAATTTATGCAAATTTTGGTTTTCATTCATTTGTCCACCCATCACTTTAATTTGAATCGCTTTAAACAAATACAGTACACAGTATTCGTTATAATTATACCACGTCACAACATGAGCATAGCATGTTTACTGTATCTTGTACGTTAATACACAGTCGAATTTAAAGTCGAATTCACATTTGACAGGATATTAACATTGAAGATGTCAACTTCTTATGACCCCATATTATGCTCAGAAATTGTTTCACCAAAAGGATTGCTTATTATTGACCCAACATGTACTGTAGATAGGCATTTTCCCCCTATGTGATGTTCGTCCAGTGGCCAAGATGAAAATTATTTTCTGACCAATCGGGAAGATACAAAAACAGTGTATAGTTTTCCAAGCATAACATGATCTCTTTACTGGATTAGATCAAACTATCGTAGTCAAAGACTGAAAGCCAGCTATTGGCATTGAACACATCCTGATCGCATTTTGTCGATTTCCTTCGATAATAATCTGTTTGTTTTCTCGTCGAAATAAACAACAGCAAGAACCGCATGATTTCGCCAAATGCTGACGTCATCGCTGACGTAGGCGCCATTGATCCAACATGTTCACATCAACAAACACAAGACGATAAAACCACCTGCTTATTCGTCGTTTCGGAATGCACTAACTCGGTTTAACGTAATCGACGATTAAAACCACACTAGAACTAACCTACTTGTATAACACCAATAATTGAAAGGTGCTATAACGTTGTAAGTGCCAGAAGCCCCAAAACACAAAAAAACTACTTACTATCCTTAGCTTAATACATTGTAAGTGACATCACACACCCTCTATAGTGGGATGAAGGGATTGGAGACCTAAACAAACATAACAACGCAATTTTATTTAGCTGCCCCCTAACGCCAGGCAATCACTGCCAGCCTGCAAGCCACTAGGAGAAGCCCAATTTCTTATTGCGTCTATGGCAATGCGGTGTATATTCCGTATTATAGCCCTAACAATTGCGGATATTCAAGCTAAATGATAAAAATTACTGAAGTAAATCAATTTTCCCTGACTTTTCCTGGTTTTCTAGGTCTGGAGGATTCTTGTGGAACAGGGTGTCTACTGAATTTGGCTTTGCAAATTCCAGGACTTTTCCAGAACTTTTTCATGACTGCAAAAAACTTTACATGGCTATTAGAATATGAGGACGTCCAAGTTTTATGCCATGGCCAAATACTGATTTTCAGAAACATTACCTATCACGGTGGCTACAAACCTAGATTTTTATTTTGTGAATCAACGAAAAGACAAAAATTCCATGACCCTGTTGTAAATTTCGTGACTTTTTCATGACCCTGATGTAAATTTCAAGACTGTTACATGACTCCCATGACCGGTAGACACTCTGTGAAAACACTAGTGGAATTTTTTTGAGGCAAAAATTTAATTCCTGTACATATGTATCTAAGTGTTTTATTCATATGTACATGTACATGTAAGTAGCCAGCTACTGTATTTATTATTCACATGTAGATAGCCATAGGCGAATTTTTTTTAACAAAAATGGATTTTCGATGTATCTCAATGATAATGAAAACGCCATAGGCAAATTTTTTATAAAGAGTACATCAAAATTCTGCTCTTCTAATGGTTTTCTGAGATATTTATACCAATCAAAATCGTTGTGCCACAACAACTTTTCAGATACTGTATTATACAAACTCCTTTGACTTTTCCAGACCAAATCAATTTCTCTGACTTTTCTAGGTTTTCCAGCCGGTCAATAACCCTGAAAACTATTGTTTTTTTGCACTAAAATGAATTTATCTAAACAGTATTGACTACGCTGTTCAGTTTTTCCTCCCTTACAACGTTATGGTTTGACACTCTTCAATTAATGTCACTTTTGCCAGCAGTGAGTCAATCGAAAACACAAAGTGACGCCATGGTCACCACCTGAAGGGAATAACAATGGCATTTCTGGCCCTTGACAGTCAATCTGTCTTCCGCTAGCAAATCTCACGAAGTTTGTTTAGGAATGGAGAAGATTGCGTGTGGCACGCAACGAGCTTGTCGAAAAAAAAGGGCTAATCCCAGAGATATGATTGGGTAGAGAGAAGCAGGGAGGATTGGGATGCAAGACGCCATATGTTAATATAATTCAAACCTGAAAAGTCAAGCGCGGAAATAAGAAAATATGTTCCGAATACAAAGGACTAGATGCAATGGCTAGCTGTCCCTAGAAAAGCGAAAGTAGGCAATCTAGCAATGTTCGCAGGTCCTGCTTGTTTGCCTATCTGTTGGATCTTAAGGAGCGGATTTACCACAACAAGCTGATATCAAATGCGGACTTTACATCACCAAATTACTATCCAGTAACAAGGAATCAGTAATACTGACATTATGAATCAATATTTGCGCGACCCTACACCATTAGGATACGTTATTGTTGTTTAGCCCAATAATTAGCTCTCAGCAAATTTTTGATAATTTGCTTAAACACTGAATAATGACAACTTACTTAAATACTGAATAATGATAATTTGCATAAATACTGAATAATGATAATTTGCATAAATACTGACTGTAACATTAATCGTTTTGAGACCTAATTATTTAGGTAGTTCGTTGAGGTACAAATACCCCAAATGTTAGTAAGAAATTGAGGCATATTTAACTGTAATTTTATCATTATCAGCCTCGAATAGAAGTAAATACTGACGATTAATAGAGACAAGTCAGTATACTGTCAGAATTAAGCAAATTATCATTATTCAAATTATCTTTATTCAATAATGATAATAATGATAATTTGAGTAAATATTTAATAATGATAATTAGCTTAAATATTGACCGTAACACCAATCGTTTTGATACCTAATTATTCAAGTAGTTTGTTGCGGTACAAATCTACGAATGAATCATGGTAAGAAACTTAGGCATATTTAAATGTAATTTTATCATTATGAGCCTCGAATAGCAGTAAATACTGACGATTAACACTGGCGAGTCTCCATACACGGTCAGTGTTACTGTCAATATTTCGAGTATTACGGCCGGATCTCGAATCAGTATTCAATATCTATTCATTAGAATTGCCACAAGCGCGATCAGTATTACTGTCTGTATTTGATGAAATTGACAGTATTACTGTTCGTCAGTAAAACTGTCTGTAATGCTGATAATTTGTGACTTAAACGGTCAGGAATAATAAAAAAATGTCACATTCGTGAAAATATGATACAAAACCGTTTATTTAAAAAACATGTATTGATCGTAAAAATAAACAAAGTTTTGATTATTTGTATATTAAGTTACTTTTAGCTGATGATTTAGTCTAAAAATAACTCGTCAATAATCAATATTTTACATCAATACATCAATATTGCCACATATACGATCAGTATTATGTCGGTAGTTGATGAAATTAATAGTGTTACCTAGAAATATAATCTAAAAATGATTTAATATAGAAATAATAAAACTGTGTTGTTAGATGATATCATCTAAAACTAACAATATGGAAATAATACATTTTTTTCAATAATAGTGTCGGTATTTGATGAAATTAACAGTATTACCTAAAAATGTCATCAAAAATGGCTTAATACTGAAATCAAAAACCTTGTTGTTAGATGATATAATCTAAAAATAACTTAATTAAAAATAATAATACGTTTGTTTCCTTTTACGATCCATATAATTATGTTTTTTAAGCACAATAATTATTTTATTAATATTTTATAATATTTTTAAGAAGGTAGAGGATTGTTTTTGGATTAATTTGCATTTTTATAATGATTATTACACGTAAATGCTCGATGAAAATATTTTCTCATAAAACCATAAACAATTAAAATCCTCACAACACAATTTTCTAAATGCTAGTGTTGATGTCATCATAGTATGACAGCATAATTGATGATGATGATAGCAGTTGAGCTGATTATCAACGACATTTCTGAAGCGTTTTAAAGCGAAATTAAATTTGCGATTCGAATGTCATCAGTATGTTTGACACATCGACAACAAAATGTACAACCCCTCTCGTTTACGACATTTGTCTGACACAAACGTGAAAAGCAATATAAATCTGGGTCAATATTTTCTCCCAACTTTTGAAATTTGTCACGGTCAGTTGAAACCCTTAATATGAGCGTCTTTATTATGGGTATTATTGCCATAGATCCTGCACTGGCAGTGAGCCCAGCCCTAAGCCTACGCTACTACTGAATTAATAAAAAGTCGATAAAGATTATAAAAAAAAGTTGAACCTTCGGCTGTTATAAATTGCGATGCTGCCTAAAGGCTAGACGTTTCGGAAGGAAACTGTAGCAGAAGGAAAAACGATGAAATACGATCGCAAAATAACGAAAATTCGTAAGGTCACGTTGTACAGGGCCAGTGAATGATCTGTCTCAGCTCTATTTTAGAGAGAAACAGTTGAAAGACAGCTTAAAATTAAAGTAGCATTCGTTTCTTAGGGGGAGGTGGTTTGACCAAATGATGATAAGCAAATGATGACCCTTAAGTATATTTCATAAACTTTGAGTTAAAATCCATCATTTGACATCTAATTTTACAAAACATTTCACCTTCGAAGTTTACTTTTTTAACTGAAACGAAAAAACTGAGTAACTAAAGTTTTCTCAAGGTTCAATGATTATGACATCACTTCGGGAGAGGGGGGGGGGGTTAGAAATAACTGACGGATGCTGACATATATCTGAAAATAATGACAGTGATGACATAATTTGACATCCCCTTATTTGTTTTTTATAATTTTTACTTAATATACTTTCGTGAATGACTTTTTACTTAATCTGCTATCTGAAACTCGTGATTTTGTGATGTCATAATATTTGAACACCCCCTTATTATTATTTCGGAGTAAGTGACGATATTTTGAAGACCCTTATTTTTATTTGTGTTTCAATTTTTACTTAATCTACTTTCGTTCTATTTTCAAATAATAAGAGCTGTTTCTGGATAACTAACAGTCTAAAATAGTACTTGTACGTCCCTTTATTATTATTTTTGTTTGAATTTTTACTTGATCTGTTTTCATATATACGAGCTATTTCTGGCAAAAAGGAAACTTTGATATACATATGGGTTGGCATTTTCAATACTTTATTTAAAGACATGGAAGCAAAGATGTTAAAACATATGTAAACTACACGTCATGGCAGGTTTTAGGTTTCGAGCTTTGAAACTCGAAAGGCCATCATACAGGGTTCCCTCATAGATGAAATTTTCAAATTTCCTGTCCTTTCCCTAATTTTTCCAGTTCTTAAAACAAATATCCCTGACCACCCTGACCTCTGAAAATGCAAAAATATAGCATAACCAGTGTAAGAAATGCTACATTTATTACTTATAATAGATAAACCGGAGCTAGAACACAAATATTCATAACGAAACAGCAAATTTATATTAGTTTTTTTTTAAATTTATAATTTCATTATTATTTTTTTTTCACAGAATTAATTGTTATCTTTTGATTTTTGTGTTAATAACTAGCTACATGTATTCAAAATTTTCCAATGTCCCCGAAAATTCCAAGTTTTTCAACTTTTCCTGGGCTCAGGGAACCCTGTAGCCATTTAAAACGAGTTATACTTTTCCAGGCCTTGATAATTTTCCTGACAATTCCAAGTTTTCCAAATTTTACCCATTCTCAGGGAACCCTGTAGCCATTTAAAACGTGCTACTGATTTGCTGCATTTATCTTGACTTCGACCAAGTAAATCGATTTTTCCCTGACTTCCAGGTTTCCCAGGTTTGGGGAGAACCTGCTATAATTCACTTAATCCAGTTAGAGGTACAGTACATGTGTTTCAACGATAAATTGATGTCAAATTTCGAAGATATTTTGCCAAACCGAGTTCAGACTTCAGTTAGCAATAAATCTCGCACTAATTCTGGTGGGAAGGAATTTGGACGCTTTATTTTGAAGGCTATAAAATCCGCCAGGGTCCGCTGCCTCCCTGGAGATGTGCCAAGCGTCATTTTTCAAGCATGAACGTTATTGGCCCAACTGCCAATCCTAATTACCGACAACATTTTCGAGGAATTGCATGTGAACGCTACCAGACCAGTAAAACAAGTTTAGGGAAATAGAAATAGGTGATAAAAGTCGATCAAAAACCAAACATTTTGCTATAATCCCGAACGTGTCCATCCCCAAACAAACAAACAAACAAACAAACACCCTCGCCATTCCATAAAATGTCCAATAAAATTCCCCAACTGGTTGCGCCAATGAGTTGGGTTTGGGGGCTTGTTTGCATTTCGTGACCCAAATCAGAGAAAAAGGGTCTCTAATTTAGACCCACGAATGTGCTGTAAACACACGTCGCAATCTTGTTATTGTTTGCCCACGTGTGGGCTGAATTACACTAGACACCCGCTCGCACCCCCAGCTAGAGGAAGAAATTAGCTGCAAAAAAGGCCAATTCTACCATAGATGACCCAGATATGAAAGACAGGAAACTCGATGCATCCCTCATTAAGTCAGTGTAAGCCCTACAGTTTATAGCTCTAAATCCAACTGTCTAGATCTAGACCGTTTTGAAAATGATTTAACAGGTATCGAAATAAAGTGACCATAAAGTCCTACACATCATTATAAAAATAAATGTTTTAAAAATGGTTAGCTTCAGGTTTAGAAATTGCAAGTTTAGACATTTCAGGGTGTGTACTGGATTTGGTATTGCAAAGTCCCATGACTTCTTCATGACTTCAAAAAATCGTCAATGCCTATTAGAGTAGTGGGCCATTCAAATTATGTCATGACTAAATAGCGATTTTCAGAAACAATCTACCACAGTGATGGCATGATTGTCGCGACTTTTACGAAACTGGATGACAAGCGATGAATGTTAATCGAGAAACAAACACTCAAAGGCAAAAATTCCATGACCCTGATGTAAATTTCATGGCTGTTTCGTGACTTCCATGACCTGAATTTCATTTCATAACTTTTCAATGACTTGCATGACCGCTAGACAACCCGCATTTAGGACGTTTTTGGAGAAAAATTTAGAATTGTTTTAGGATATTCGGAGAAAACATGTAAGACTATTTTAGGATTTTTTCAAACAGTAAAGTTTTTAGAATGCAAAATTTCAACCTTCATTCATCTTTATGTTACAAAACAATATTAAAAGAACAAAAGTGGTGTCAACCTGTACCAGGCTAAAGGCTGTCAGCATTTCACTTAAAACAGGTAGTCTGACAACAAACTGTAAATGGTGTTACAGGACTTTTTTAGTACTTTATTAGGACTTTTTAGGTCTTGTCTGTCACCCTGTAATGTTAGTACGAGGCTCTATTGAATTAATCGAATATTTCAGAACAATTTATTTAAATATTTTTTTTGTCAACTGCCTGGAAATACAGGATGTACACAAAGTTTGTTCCAAATTCGCAATTTAAAACAGTGCAAACAAGAACAACGTGGTTAATGCACAGTAAACCAAGATTATGCCAATATAGACTGCTGTTCGAGTCTACTCATGGTAAACATTTAACAGTAGCAACTGTTAGCAGCGTGTCCCTTATCTGTTTATTACTATACGAGTAGTAATGTGGGTGATTTCCTTAAGGTGCTGTCGCAATAAATGTTTACGCAAATGGCGTACGTGCATATCATGGTTAATTTATCGCCAATATAAAATTATATCACCAATGTATATCCGTCCCTAAAATGCATATGTTCGCAAAATGCGTGCATTTATCACTGCTAAAACTGGGGAGTTTAGCAGACCCTGAGACCCACCCACCCCTCCATAGGCTAGGTTAAGGCTATGGGTGAGAAGAGCTAAGGGGATTTATCTCCTTAACGATTTTTCGTTTTGCCAAATGCGAAATCGATCATACAAGGCAATTATGGGAAAAACAATCCGTCGTCTTTATCGTGCTTTACTTGCTATACCAAGTTTAGGCATAAATGATAACACTGCGCCCTCTGGATGGGATTAAAGTGGCATCCGGAATGCATATTCATCAATCTCATAACATAAAATATTTCGTTGCAAAATGCTTTTCGTCATTATGCATTAATATGAAAGAGTTTGATGTTTCAAAAGTTTAACAATTTGAAGAGAAGTTGGTGGTATGCAATACGTGTGCAAAGACAGCTTGATGAGAATTTTAAAGTTAGGAGAAAATATCAATAATGGGTATTAAAACATTTCATGCGTTTATTTCGTATAATAAATATCTGCTAACATATGTGTTGCTCGTGTAACGTGTTGCTCACCTCTGTAATGTGTATAAAAAAATTATATGAAGAATAAGATTGTTGGGAAAAGAAAAGATAATCAAGGTATTTGAGCAATAGTTTTTCTTTCGAAACAAAAGGAAAGTAATAACTAAGATCTGGAAATTGGCCGATTATAACAAACGTAGAAGAAAAACTAAATTTGAAGATAATTTTTGAAAAAAATACTTGCAGAAATTAGGAGAAACTGAGTATTTGGGGACTATTACCAGAAACTAACAAATCTGGATCGAGAAAACTTTTGAGAAAAAAGGCATGAAAATTGAGTTTAGACAATTCATTTTTAAACTTTGACCAAGCTGGGAAAACTGACATTAAACAGTAAATTTTGCTAATTGATTTCAAATATTGAGAAAGATAGACGATGACGTAAGAATGTAAATCTAGATAATTAATTGAGATGTACAGATTTTCAAAAAAATAATATAAGCATTTTTAAAAAATGTAATGTCGAAAATAATGCAGGAAAAGTTGAGAACATTGGGAATATTTCCACAAATAACATATTTCGATAATTTATTTTTAAAACTAGCTGATTTAAAACATTTTAACTATCTGAAATTTGGAAAAAAAATGTTACGATAATGTTGGGAATGTTTCTAAAAATTATAATTAATTAATAATTATTTTCCTGATAATTACTTTAAAACGTTGAGAAATAGTACGTCAATATTTAAGGCACATTCACGACAGTAATTGTGGTTCAGTTTAAGTTAACTGTGTAGTAATTCAGCAATTTTAAGTAAATTTACACATGGAAATTTTAAAAGGAAGCTGCCAGCATTCCTTGTGGTAAATAAAAGGGAAACTCAAACGCTTCGTTAGCGCCCTCTGGCGGTGTGATCGCTTTCAAAGGATGTGCTACCTACTTTAATCTAAAAAATAATCCAATACATTTCCGAAATTCATTTAAATTCAGCGAAAAAAGCCAACAGTTTTTATGGCTCGTCGCCAAATCGCGGAGGATTCGTTACATAAAATACATCCGAAACAAAAGCCAGACACAAACGTATACAGATTAAACCTAATTGCGTTTCCTACTAATTATTTCATGTTGAAACGAAGCTTTTAATTAATTCCCTTCCCTTTCAACCACATTCACCCAACCACCCCCATAGCATTTGCAACGTTTACCAAACGCTACTACACGTAGATGCATATCGTTATTAATCTTTTGGCATCGTATTTCACGTTTTATGCAATGGGACTTATTGTTGAAAACGTGACAAACATCCGTCACTTTTGACTTCCATATATGCATTTTAGTGAAAGAGAACGCATAATGACCAGTTTACATTGTAAGCCAGCGTTGCTGTTGGTGTCTAAATTAAGATGCTCAACCAGAAAATAACTGCCATGGAAAAATTATGATGATACACATACCTGGGTTTCAAAATATGTTTACATATTCCAGTTCCCCAAAACATAAATAAACAATTGGAAATGGAACGTAAACTGGTTCAACTCAGAAACTCTTCTAACAGTAAGTGATTACTATGTGGTATAGGGAGTTAATCCATCAACCCAGTCAAAATAAAATAGCTGTATACTGGAAGGTTTGGCCAAATAATGACCAATGATGATAAGGGGAGGGGGTCAAACAAAAATGCTGAATCAACGTTTTTATGAAAATGTGCGTTAAAATCCATCATTTGTCATCCAGTTTGCTTTTTTGTTGAAATTAAATGTGCTTCTGCGTGACTAATATCGTTCAATTTTGCTGTCGTTTTAATAAATTTCGCTCAATTGGTATTTATTTCTGTCAAGGATGTCATCACTAGGGAATAAGGTCTACAAAACACGATTTTGTGATGGTATAATATTTGAACATTCGCCATCCTAATTTTCGAAAAATGGGAAGGTTAATACATAAGCTTACTACTTGAACGTTCCTTCCATATTGGATTTTTTGTGCTTTTAAAACATGCTAAAAAAGCTATTATAAATCTTCACATTAATAAAAATTTATTACGTAAATATTTCCCAAACATTTCCCCATCCTAAGTTTAAAAAAATTAAATGTAGTAAATCACTAAATAAAAATAACTGAAAATAACCCTGTATCAAATTTAGGAGTAAAGATCGAAATGATCATGCACAATGTACATGTATATATTTTATAATATTCACTCTTGTGAGATTAATTACATTTAATTAAATTGAAAAAAAGCACGTTAAAGGGAGCAATTATTCTTAAATGTCCATAATACTTGAACGTTCCCTTCCATTTTAAAATGTTCGTCTTTTAAAAGAAAGCTAAAATGAGTTTTAAAGCTTTATCGAAAAGTAAACATTACTCCTAAATTTCAAAAATTATTAAATCAAGAAAAAAAAAATAATTCGAGATGAAAGCAACATTTTGTGATGACATAATACTTGAATGTTCCCTTCCGTATTGAAGTTGTCGTTTTTAAATTTTAAACAAGGTTAAAAGAACTTCTCAATGTTAAAATTGTACGAAAATTTACGAAAAAGAAATTTTACTCAAACAAGTGTTAAAACATCGGAAATATTAGGACATTTATGAAGAATTGGGCCTTTTAGTGAGTATTAGTTTAAATTTTCATTAAGTTTAATTAATTAATTGTGAAATACTTGTGCAGTGTGCATGTTCATTTCGATCATTGGAGGATAATAAATATTACCAAAACAAGTTTTAAAAACATCGGAAACATAATAACATTTACGAGGAAGTGCTCCTTGTTGTTTGTATTCGTTTTCATTTCATTAATTTATAATTAATCTCACAAATGCATTATCAAATGTATTTTCAAAAATGTATTATCAAATACATGTACAGTGTGCATGCATGCTTGGAGGTAGTAAGCTTAATCCTAAGTTTGATACAGTGTGAGCTATACATTACAGTAAGTTGGATAAACGTGTAAATACTGCATAACGCTAAACAGTGACCACGTCACGTGATTTCGATGCCAACAACTCGGTGCGTGGGGTGCACAACGTCAGAGGGTCCGTGGGGGGACGTGGGCGTGGCCAGGAGAGACGAACGGACATTCGCTTATTCGCATTATCATTTAGTGTCAGAGCGTGTTGCTCGCTGGGGATTTATTGGCATTACACATTCAGAGCACAGACTATTAAGGTCGAAACGAGTACGTTTTTAGCACGTTCTCCACGGACAGTGTTTTGTGTGTATTTCAAATTGTACGAAAAAGTGAAGTAGGAAGAGCTGATTACGAGAGAATACGTGGTCAATTGTGGATTTACCATGAACGCGAGTTGAAATATCGAGCAAGTATTTTGAGTGGGATCGACAATGACCAGTGGTGACCACACGTGAACTCGAGCCTCCGCCAACCACAACCATCCGTTCGAGTAACGTGACGTCATAATGCTCGTAAATAATTCAAAAACGGTCAGTATATTCAGTCAGTAATGCAGTTGCATCAGGGTTGGGCGAACC
Organism: Kryphioiulus occultus; assembly: GCA_034687865.1. Classification (NCBI taxonomy): domain Eukaryota; kingdom Metazoa; phylum Arthropoda; class Diplopoda; order Julida; family Julidae; genus Kryphioiulus; species Kryphioiulus occultus. The sequence continues at coordinate 24,722 of JAQGAF010002043.1, forward strand.
ATAGCACTCGTCGATTTTAGGGCATGACAAAGTGAACTATCACCTTTTTGGGATGGAATACCAACTGACCATTTATAAAGAACGGTTCACATACAGTACAATGGAAAAAAATTGGAATAATAATAATAACTATATAAACGAAAGTATCAACCATGATAGTTTTTATTTAAATAAAGTATGCTATTAATAAGGTGATTACTTCATATTCAGTATCAATACGTACGTTTTAAAATTTAGAAAAGCAGGTCGGCAAACAAATTCCATGTTGAAATTTAGGAGTTTTCGGTAGCTTTGTTTGTAAGAGTAAAATTCTAAACTGTTTTAGGATTTTTATAAAAAAAAGTAAAATTGTTATAGTAAATGTTGTAATACACGAACAACTGCGTTATAAGTTACATATGAATTAATATTATAACACCGTACCGGTATATGAACAAAATTATTTGTATATTTTTTTAAAGGGCAAATTCTACATGAACAAGTTTTTTTTTCTTTGTTTCAATTTTTAGAATATCAAAAAGGTCTTTTTAAAGAATGTTTAGGACTTTTTTTTAGGAATATTTGCAACCTTTTTTTAGGAATTAGGACTTTTTAAGGAATATTTATGATCTTTTTTATGGAATATTTAGGGATTGTTTAGGAATATATACCTTTTTTTAGGATTATTTATTACTTTCTCAGGACTATTTACAGGGTGGCAAACAAATTCTGATTTTCAAAATTTAGGACTTTTTTAGGACTTTTTAAAGAAAACCTTAAGAATTT
>JAQGAF010002044.1:0-25482 GCA_034687865.1 Kryphioiulus occultus
GCGCCAAGTGCAAGGTCCAAACCTGGCTTTAGGGCAGAGCATTCATCATGGGGTAGCTAATCCCGTGATGAAGCTCTCGAATGGAAAAAGAACCCTGAAAGCAAAAGGGGCAATCCATAAAGGACAGAAATGAGGATGCGAATTTAGCATAAAAAGGGTCTCACATAAGACATCTGCGGAAAATGTACTGTTGCAAATAGATTATTTTTTTTATTAAAAACACAATCACGCCCTAAATGTTTGTATAATGTGCCACCAACTGGCCTATCGATGAAATACAGAGGTTGCCATTTCTTTGTTAAACTGCGCATTAGCACACCCCTATTTCTCATAAAGACAGCCGATGTGCAAATTGGCTCCCAGATGGCAAGCCGATTGCATAATTTGATCAGTGAATTAAATTAGTGCAACCCTGGCGTTGGTGGAGGCAATTTGTATTAAATCTAACATCGTTGTCCCTTTGTGCATGGCTAACCTAAAAACTGAATTTGAATACCGTTACCATTAATTGTTGAGGCTGATGTGTATCGGCGTTTCGAAAACAAATTTTTAGTGGGTTACACATTTTTTCATGGGAACTTACCTAACGACCCTATTCTTGCCCAGCTTTTTGATGACAATCGAGTGACACGAAAAAGGAGACTGGCTATAAAAACACTCGGGAAAACTCAACAATTCAGACAATGCTCGATAGCCCCACATTTACTGAGGAATCCACCAGCGATTTTCTGCTCAACAAACGTGAATTCCCAATTTCCCCCCAAAACGTCTTTTCGCCAATTACGCTTATCATGGGATGCATTTTTTCCCACACTGTTGAATGTTATCAAATTCATGGTTTTATGCACTGGCGACCCAACAAACGAAGTGTTTTGTTTCAGAAAATGAGAGTGAGAAAGAACTGCGCAGTCACTACGCACTTTTTCTTACTTCTTGGCTCTTGCATGAATATTGAAATTTCGGATTTTCTTATAAGATGCCAACCACCTTGAAAGGTCTCTTCGATGTTGCGTGACAATCCCTGCACGGACTTTCGGGTTTCCCCTCAAACCCATCGTGCATGTCCATCAGCTGTTTTTAAATGGACGACACATTGGCGGGCTCAGATAGCATCTTGAATATGCAATTGAGCCGAAAAAAATGATGATGTCAAGAAAAGTTGACGATCTCCCGAGGCCATGCACGATGGAGAATGCTGGCCAAAGTCAGTCTGCAACGCTTGAAAGTAACGAGTGAAAGTGGTGTTGAAAAAAAAGCACTGCAAAAACTTGTTTCAAAATCTGCTACTATAGTTTCTCTGGCAGCACTGACCAGCTAGAGTCAATTTCGTTGGCCCACTGCCATTGGAAACCAACCCCCCCTACTTCGCCAATCTTTTTTGTAACTGAAAAACTAATAATGCCATCTTACCATTTTGTGGACAAAACGGAAAGAATTAAGAAGTTACATAATTCCAACAGCGAATCCCTTTGAACTTGCTGAAAACTAATAAGATACATATAGTAGAACTTATAAGAAACATAAAACATTACCTCCAAAGAAACTGACATGACTGACTAGACTTACATTGTATGGTTGCTACTAACTTGGCTATTTACAGTATGTTTTATCAAAGAAGCTTAAACATACAGTAGGCCTGCGTGTATTTATGCAAAATTCTACACACTTTGATTTTGCATTTTCATACAATTACTACTGATTATTTTCAATATGTTCTGATTACTCTTCATATGTACAGAGTATTTTTCAATTGCTTGACTTGTTGAAAACTGATAAGATACTCGTACATATAGGAGAACATATAAGAAATATAAAACATTACTCATAAGAAACTGACATGGCTGTCTGGACTTAAGCTTATGGTTGTTATTAATTTTGCTATTTACAATATTTTTTTGTCGTAGATGCTTGAACATGCATGTATTTGTACAAATTTCTATGCACTTTGATTTTGCATTTTCACAACCACTGATTATTTTTAATATGTTCTGATTATTCATCATATGTACAGATTATTTTTCGATTGTTTGACTTGAAAAGTCATTTAACACTGGATTTCTGCCTTTTCATCAGAAGGTTAAAATCGAGTAACTGCATGGGATGAAACGTATTGTACATACATGTATATTAACGAAAATTTTCAAGTTTTCAATTCAAATTGGGTTATGGAATTAAGACGTTCATTACACTCATCTATAGGCTATATTTATTTACTTATCAAAATACATTTTCCGACCCGAAGCAAGGACATTATATTTCAACACGTCATAGTTGAAAAGGCGACATTCAGAACTCTTTATCAGACTCCACCCTATAGTTACCCCGCTTGTGACCCCATGGCGGGGCCACAGACACGTGACAGACGACTGGATTTGGGCCAAAGTTAACTTATTAAGGGGCAGGTTTTTGGTTCATATCCGCCCTTAAAAGTCACTCCAATTCACTTATATGGTTTATGGTCTTTGACCCTCTTAAAATAGTTCCCTGCCTTCATACAAGAAAAAAACAAGATGGAAGCCATTTGTTGCACTAATCGTTCGGAGAAAAAACGCGTGGATGTTTATATTTTTGTGCCTTGAACATGTATCAGCCTGTCAACATTCCCAGCAACACCGTACGGCACATTGTTTATTATAACGTTCAACTAATGAATGTCAATAAAGATATGAAAGAACATTCGATTTCATTGAGTAAGATTAGAAATGTCAAAACATCGTCTACTGACTGACTGACTGCATGCCAGCCTGAAGGACAAGAACAACGATCAGCAAACTAAACAGGTTGGTCAGAGACAGACATAAAATTGCAAGAAATAAAAAAAATCACAAACTGCTGAGTTAAAAAAAAAACTTCAATTTCTTCAAAAAATTCAGTGAATTTATTTGCAAATCGCCATTGCATAAATTACCGGTTAAACATAACGGTTTGTTACTTGGTTCTTGGTACAGTATGTCGACCTAACGTGCTGTTAAGTCTGACTGGACACTGATCAAGATTATACATTCCGGACTACATGTAAATCCTCCGTCCCCCAAATAGCTTACCACCTAATAATTTTCACTTTATATGAGAATGATTTGCAAGAAATGTCCACCAATTGTTGAATAACGACGAAATGCCCAGTTGCCCACCCTTCTTTGTCTGGAATTATTGGGTGAAAAGTTTACACGCAACTCGCCAAAATGGCTATCGATTTTTAATAAACTTCAGATGGAGCAACACAAAAACATGTTCGTGTATTAGAAATAGCTTCAACCTTGATGCGGTTTCCTTCCTCCATTGCCAACAACATTTGCAGTTTAAATATCCAGTAATCCAATATACAGTACATGTATGCCTAATCTCTCGAAATCCCTTTTTTAATTAGCATCTCACCACTGCGATTGGAAATTGGATGTAAAAAATGACAGATTTACAGGGTGCTGCAAAGTCTCAATTTCTTAATCCCTTTTCAAGCAGATAAAGAAAGGTTATTTATACTCATAACCACAGCTGAACGAATGTACTGAGTAGTTATGACAAACATATGAGCCTTGAAGCAAAATGGTTTACGCTCAGTGCATACTGCGATTGGAAGTTTGTCAAATGAAACTGTTGATCCAGTCAAATATCGTTTACACGCCGACACTTCGAAGGTGAATAAATTACATGTAATCAGTTAACCGGATTTCATGCTTGTTTTCTAAGGCCTTCGATGAAAGATATGCTCTACCTGCAAGATTTTATAGGGCGGTTTTGAAGAATTTGGAGGAACGGTGTTGTGTTTATTTACATTTCCAAAAGTGAAAATTTTGAAATGCAGATCCCGCATACATGCAAATTAAGTGCTACGAAGTAATTTCGGGGTTCTAGCGTGAACATGAACAGGCTTCCCACAGCTTAAGTAACAAAATCTCTGACTTTCCCATGTTCATTTTTGTTATTTTTCCCTGACATTTTAGAGTTATCCCATCGACCAATATCAAATAAAAGAGCCCGCCTTTTAATTGGACGACAATTATTGAATTTGGATAATAAAGGAATTCACACAATTGTACATTCAATTGAAAGTAAAGTCAAGTCAGTACCAACCCTATAGTCAGTCAGTGAATAGTGCGTGATAGGAGCGTAGTCCATCAACCCAATCAAAGTATTAATCATCAAAATAACCAAAATATTAAAACATTTTGATTGGATTTTTAATTACATGTAGGCTACTCAGATGCTCGGAATTTATTCTAATTAGGCGAATTTCGATATTGTCATAATGAAACCAAATAGAATCTGCCATATTGGGGTTTCTTTCATTGTGCAAAAAGCAACTTTGCATACAAACCATGGTACGCGCTAAGATCGATGTCTGAAATACCTTCTAGATTGACATCATAATGAAAAGTTCGGAAATTCCTTGACTTTTGAACATTTTTCGAAACACACCCGACATTCCCAGGTTTCCCAGTCAGTTACAAATCCCCTGACTTTTCCAGGATTTCCCGATTTCGTGGGAACCCTGATGAATCTGAAGAACATTCCAATATACAGTACATGTACAGTAATTGCAGTGACTTTTCCCTTGGTATGACCCCTGTCAATGTGCAGTTCATACGGGGGCGCGGTATGTTAATGCCCCGTCAAGACTGTCAAACATATCGCGGTGTCGGGCATAAACTATGGATAAATCACGTTAAATTTAATGACAACTGGAAACTGAGTGTGAGCACATGCTCCATGCCTCCATTTTCGGAGCGACCCTCCCCCCTAGGACTTCCAATTTTCTCGTGAATGAAACTCTGCCCCCACTCTCCAGACCGGGACAATGGGGCAAAAGTAAAAGTTACGCTAAACGTTAAACATGGTCGAAGAGTTGGTCATTTGTCAATTGTCACAATGACAACCCACCCATTGCGAGTCCACGTCTCAAAATGAAAGTAAGAGGAGAGGGGGCTCAGGGGGATGGATGGTCACTTACCTCAACGACGGTGAGTGGAGTCCCCCGTCCGCCGGCCAGACGAAATCCCCACGTTAGCCTCCTGTCTTCATTCCCTCCCTTCAGCACCACGACGTGGAATCCACGGCTCATGGTCGAAAAAAAACGAGAAACAGCGCGTTATTTGCACCGAGACGTAACATCCATTTTGGTGAGAAAGTTGACCGAATATCCGAGTCCTGAGTCCTAGCTGAGCAAGAAGGTGGGAGGAGCGGCTCGAGTGCCAGCACTACTTGGCCTGAGCAGAAACACCAACTCGCCGCAGGATTCTTTGACATCTAGGTGGCGCGAGTTTAAAACCTCTTATTTGGGAGGCAGGAAAAAAAAACAGGAGAGAGTGGGTGCGTTGAGACAATAGCTGTATTCCCAACATGAGAAAAATGCAAGGTCAATTAAACATGCAGCACCGGCGCTATCGAACTTCGCTTCTCACGTCACAACGATCCCTGTCATCAAACAACACTGATATTACTGATTTTTTGAACATAAACGGCATATTAAAACTCAATTTTTTGCCGCCTTCGGTTTTTAATTTTGCGCCTAAATTTGTGTAGTATTATAGAAACTTATGCATGTTATTTTCTAGGTGAGTTTTTAAATAATGGTGAAAGTATACTGTAGATATAGCAATCAATATTTTCACATAATGTAAGTGATTATATATATATGCTTATGTAGCGGTAGACAAGTAGTAAATCGGCTCTGTAATGTCGTATTAGCGCAATTTATTAGCACCCTGAGTTTTTGCATGGTTGGCATAGAGTCGCCATGCAGTTAAAACAAAATGGCCGTCAGAGAAGCTGCAGCTTTTATAATGAAAGTAAAAATGCACGTAGCCTACTTCCCTCGGAATAAACACTGAATCATCGTGGAATTGCGTTAATTTTATTCATGCTTTAATTATCGCCTACGTTTGACAATTGCAAATGCTCGAAAAATAACAATACTGGCTTGTCAAAAATTATTGTATTGCATGGTGCAAGTCACGTGATCGAATTTAAATGTGCTAACAATTAACGTGCACTGAGCTTCGCAATATAAATATTTTCGATTTGCTTACATATGAAGGTGGGTTAGGAATACATTAGCCAGAATCAAGGATTGGGTAGAAAAACAAAGGACTTTTTGGTACGAAAGACCGGATCGGGTGTACGTTTCAGGAAAAATAACGGCTTAATTTGCCCCTGTGAGGAATTCAAAGACCATTTATACTGGAAAATAAACGCAAATAATGACTTAACTACTGTAAACAGGCTCCATCCCAAAATTGCTCCAATAATTCCACCAATGTTGCCTGTAATCAGTTAAAGATTGATCACATCGTCACATTATACAAAGTTTTGGTTTACATAAACTGAAATGATATCGTGCACGGATACAGTCATATTATAAGCTTTCATATAAAACTTCGTAACCTCTTGTATCACCAGACACCAATTAATCACTTACTGCATAAGTGAGGTATGTTGCTTAAAACCTCTCTACGATACGTCATGACTCGAGAGTTTCCGAAGAAAACATTGACGATGACCATGTTATACCTGTTGACAACGATATAAAAATTAACGTTTCCAATTAAATAGCTGTGCATGTACAGTACATGTAGTGTACATGTATTTCGCATTACGCCTATTTTTTTTCCAGTACCTAGCATATTCTACAGTTTGATTAAATCGTTCAGCAACACTCTTGGCATCCACCAAGGCAGTGCTCACTGAAAAAGAATAGGACTGGTAATTGCATCGGTTTTTGCAGTCACATTTTTGCCAGTGCTGGACGTATACGTCGGTATCATTTTGCCTCATACTGTCTACAATAAAAAATCCAATAAGAATGAGATGCTAATCACGTTCTCAAATTCGTCCTTTATTTTGCATATCGACTTACTAGATACGTTCATGTAACATTGAGTCTCGACGTCATCGATGCACACTTTTTCACCTGCCAAACCTTCAAAGCAGCAAATTCCATATGCAATTTTCAAGGATATTTCATGACGTTTCAGGATTTTAACCAAATAAATAAAAACAACTAACCAGGGGCTGTCCAATGGCGGCATCCACATTCAACCAAAGTCCTGTTTATGACGCATTCAACTTTACAGGCAGTTGAACTGTAATGATGGAAATAAGCCAACGGCTTTTCCCCTTCTTTGTAGCAATTTTTGCGCATTCTAGCAAACGGATGATCGAATACCGATTGGGTAGTGTGAATCTGTGCAATTATCAACCAATAAATAATAAAACATCATTATCGGCTCTGCGCACGGCCCTGATTATTACTACAAAAATAAATTATCTGGGCGTGTATTTAAAAAAAATGCATTGAAAATCAAAATTATACAAAAAAGAGTCAAATTTCACAGATACCAGTACATTACTGAGAACTGTTCTTTAGCTAATTATTTCCGGTATAATTTTGTGGTTCATTGTTTTGTGCATAAATCAAAAGTTCAGAAAGACAAGAATGAAAATTAATAACAATTAAATCCGTGACAATACTTTGTTATACGTTTGGTTGTGTCTAAAATTTGTGCGAATGAACAATGTTCACTGCAGTTTAAAAATGTGAGGCATTTCCTTTAGCACCTCTGTAAGACATTTGCTCCCCAAGGTACACCTGTATTGTGAAGGGTCCCAAAGGTCTAATGGACCACTTTCACTGATAGGTACACTCTAATGTGCCTACAGGCACACTATTTGCTGAGGTGTCTATGAACAAAGTATTGCTCTGTCCCTCGATATGGGAGTTGACCACCCATGTGCTGGTCCACCAAAGTGGTCAGTAGCAACCCAAATATACGACTTATGTTAGGAAAATTGCACAGTCTGCCGAAAATAAGGCAAAATCCGCCTCTGATCGACGTTCCCTCAGTCATCAGGACCCAAGGGGTGCTAAGGGTCAGCCCCTACAATTGATGCTTGGTGGGTAATTTGGGGTTCTGGGACCACTAATGATGTGAAGGGCGCCTGCAGACCCTATCCACATTTTACGAGCCCCTCCCATGCAATATTGCTGAAAGTTTGAAACCAGTTGTTACTCACCTTGCTCATCTCAATTAAAATATTGTTCTCTAATCCAGGTGTTACGTGGACAGATTTTGAAGTCATCACCGGAAATTCCTCTGGGGGATGCACAAGAACCTTTTGGAATTTGAATGAGTACTTTTCGTTAAATACATGTAATAACAAGAGAGCAAGAAATGAAAGGAATGAGTGAAAAAGTGGGGATTTGCTGATTTTCTCTACTAAGAAAAAAAACTTGTGTTTTTACAACATTTTTGAAGTACACAGCAATTTGCAGATTTGGAAGCATGGTTTTTGCATGTGATATTCAGTTCAAAAATATCTCGATCTGATAGATGTATTTCCAAGACTCATAAAAAAAATTTTTTTTTTCGACCAAAGTATAAAAATACAGATAGTCCTGGAAAAAGCACAAAAATGTAAACTTACATAAAGAGCCGTTAAGTTCAAGAAAAAAAGCAATAAAGATTATCTTGCAAGAATTCTCTACGCAGCGCCCGCCATAAATACTTTTAATTTTGACACATCCCACCTTCTTCAGGTTTGCCACGACCTCCGCCTACCCCAAGACAGATGTCATTTACCATAAATCCCAGGCATTCTCGTCTATTGTTGATTAATCTGGCGTGTTCCTCCCCTCCATTTTCCTGTTTTAAAATATCCAAGATGACAGAAATGCCATTATTAACGCCGAGACCAGCCACACGTTTCATAAGCCAAGCATCATTTTCCACGGTGAAATTATCCCCCAGATATGCTCTGGCTGCTGAGTGTTTTTCCGGATACTGATAATTAAACGTATAACAAAACGTTTCCCAATCGGTCAAAACCATTCGAAACATTTCAGCGCACTGCAAAGTACGAGATTTCCACGAGCAATGGGGCATAGCCCTGTTTCGACGATTCAAAATTAGCTGGATTTTTTTACCGATATCGTCACCCTGTGGAACAAAAATGAGACTAGAAGTTATGATGAATGTTACAATTATGAGGGAATGCCTGCCAAGGTCTCTTATTTGCATAAAATATAAGCTAGTGAATTTTGTTCATAAAAATGTAGATATGAAATTAAACTTCCTAAGAAATATTAAACCAATATTCCTATCCAATTAAGATATTTAAATCGGCTTCTGAATTTACTTGAACTCCTCTAGCCAGCCATTTCCTGATGTTACATATTGTTACAGCAGGGAAATATTCCCCCATTGAACCTTCATCAACTGGTTCCACTGACACGACAATTGGTGAATTTATGTAACTGGTGGCCAGTTGGTAGCACACAAAACCAGATAAGGCGAAGATCACAGTATACAATGCTAGCCAAATACTCCTGCAATTTAAAAGTGCATTGTTTAAACAACATGAATATAAATTGAATAAGTGTAACAATTTCAAAATTTCAAGAGATATTACCTTTCAAATCGTCCATATTTGCTGTCCAGAAATGGAGCAAAGTCACTAAGATAGAGTTTCTTGGGAAGGGTAGAAATGCTCCTTCGTCGAAATTTAGTCAACATTTTCATGGATGAAATATGAACAAACTTTCCTCGATTGTCTGAAGATGCCAATTAACGATAATTTTAAACGTGAAATGCATAAAATAGGAAATTCCAAACTACCCAAATATTGATCTAGATGCATTAAATATAAACAGTACCATTAAATCTAATTGAAATTAAACATTTAAGATTTTTCTTGAACGCCTAACCATTGGGAATACAAAATAAACATTATGTAGTTACTTTCAATGGGCCAATTTATTGAGTAAAACCCTGAATACTGGTTGTGTGCCACAATGTTTACTTAACGTCGCGTCACAGCAACTAACATAATTTATGCAGAATATCGACAAACTGGTCATGTTATTTTCTACAAAATCTAGGTATGTGGTGTTTTTTATTTTGTGGCTCGCTAAATTGTAAATGCTCAAAGCGGAGAAAATTTTAAATATAAAATTTTTAAACGATGAAATAAGAAAACTGATGAACTGAGCTAACGAAAAATGCCGACCACTTCGTGACTAAAAGCAGGTGGCAAGTATTGATGAACATGTAAATATTGGTTATTAATTTATCAATCTGGATGTAAAATCATTATATAGCAAGTAGGTCTACATATCCATTGTGTGTATCTTATTCATTGAAACTGAAAAAAATATAGCCAGCATGTCTAGATATAAAACACCGTTTAGTTGGCTGTTAGTTCACATAAGAAACAATTATGGTAAGATGGGCAAACAAAATTATAACATCACACATTGGCACCTCATGGTGAACCAAATATGGGGTCCTTAGTACAAACTGTCGAAACAGACATAGCCCATTTTTCCATGAATCATAACCGTCTGAAATGTGAATATACATGTATTTTAGCAACACTATGACATAATATGATAAACATGCCTTACTAACCATTATTGAAAAGGGAAATTTAGATGCCTATGTTGGCAAATTGCATGAAAATGAATCATTTTGGAGGACGCAAGAAGCTACATCCAAAGTACCAGTGCAATCATTGAATGCAAAATTTGAAATGGTGTCTGGACTATTTTTTTTTGGCAATTTTTAATTGTATAATATTCAGTTTGCCTAACAATGCACAACATAAATGATAAATATAAAGAATCATCGAAAATGAACATCAGACAAGATCAAAACGATTTTAAGATGGCTAATTGGCATGTTTTATATGATTTTTATATAAAAAACGTTAACAATAATTATTAAAAGCAACAAAAAAGATGAAATATGGAGCAACGAATGCACTGGACAGCGTATAGTTTGATCGGATACTTATACTCTTTTTTAAAGCGCTGCTATTACTCTCAACTGCAAATGTACCACGATGGAATTTGTTAGGTTTTCTCAGTATTGCTAACACACATTCATTAAAATGACAAATTATTCGCCTATAATACCAAGGATAAAAATAACTTGCCAGTAATTGGGCTGACTTTCATACGAGCTAAAATAAGTCATTGCGTGACACCTATACCGAGACGATGGAACAAAAAAACACATGGCATCTCACGTTAACTTATAAAGTTTGCAAATGTACAAAAACGAGGATTGGCATTATTTCTAACGAAGCACATTTTGTGATGCAGATGGCAATTTATATATGAAAGTACAAATATGTGCAGCAGAGGCTGAAAAACGACGAGTGCACAGTACGAAAGCAAACGACAGATCCTAATTTTTCTTCCAATCGTCATCAAAAGTTGACAGGAATACCTCTCAATACCACCTAACCGTAAACCCCGATCCAACCCATAATACCACCGCCTTGCCCGCCATTCACGTTTGTATTTTTACTATTATTATCGTTATTAATATTATTATTATACCAAATTGCATAGGATCGCCGGCAAATTCCTCGAATATAGTTTCGAAAAAAAGTAGAGGGCTTAAGTAGAAAGCGAATCAATAATGGGTGGGAGACATACATACACGCTACATTCAGACGCCTGCTCGTAATGAACATTTACCAATTAAAAGCATAATCAGATCGTGATCCAGCCAAATAGCTTACAGTACGCGCAACAACCTTGATCCAACCACGCATACATTCAAAGTGCAAATACCGCCTGATAAATCTTTATAAAACCCTTAAAAATTCTTTTTGTAAACACGCACTCAGGCACACAATATATAAAAACATAACACACCCTCTGGAGGCGAGTCAGAATTTGGCTACTACAATGGGCAGCGAGTACAATATGTACGGAAAATGCCCAAAGGTTTCAATCTTGTATTCTGAAAACCTTAACGATAAAATTCCATTTATAAAAGGCACATTCTTATCGCAATGGATGACACGAGACGTCCCACAGAAATGCCTCGTGGAACCCCATTTAGCGATGTCATAATTACGTGGATTTTCGTAGCATTTGAACGAATATAAAGAGTCTATGAGACTCAGAATAAGGGCAGGCCACAAATTATCCTCCTACTTTCAAAATAGCAGAGTATTATGTCAAAAGCGAGACGACAATTGGAGCACCTCAAGCTGCATAATGGCACCGTCAATTGCCTACTCCTGTTGGAGCTGAATGGGCAAGTCCATGAAGGACGAAGTGCTGAACCCTGGCTAGTTTTCAGGAAGCGCAGATTTTCCCCTTTCACGTACACAGTTCTCACACTTCAACCCCCAGCTCTCGATCAACGATGTATTCAAACCTTTTCCGATTGGCTGTGGTGCTATTAACTTCTAATACCTGGCCGCCACTTCTAACAGTGTGGTCTTCATTACTGGTCGTCACACTTTGCTCGCTTTCGGTAGAGTTTTCCATTGAAAGATCGACTGGCTCACATTTTAACGTAGAGTTTTCTTCGTCTTCCATATCCACTGGAAAAGCTGGCACATTCATCTTAACGCGGGTAAAAAATGCCATTTTTTCCCTGAAAAAAAAATTGATCGTCAAATTTCCAGCCATTTTCAATGTGATTTTGCTCAATGCCCTGAACGCTCAAAGCTCAAATACCTGAATGTATTTATGTCGGGTTGTTGTTTTCGACTTTTTCGTAGCTTATAGATTTCTCTAGAGGTTTTCTTGAGACGTTTTTCCACCTTTCTATCATCGCTGCCTTGCTTTACCGGCTTAAACGTTAAAGTGTAATTCAGCATACACGAACATTGCGAGTGAGCAGAATTTAGGTCAGAAATGACGAAATTTGAAGAAACAAAAAATTCATACCTCCTTAGCTGCAGATGCTAACAATTGTTGAAGCTGCTCGTTCTCACTTATCCAGTGTGGTAACTCAGATTCCCCTGACGAATCAAAAACACGGCAATGTTCAAATACAAAACAGTTCACAAATTTCTCCCACAAATAAGGAAGATTTTTTTACCTTTATGGATTACATCCTCATAATGACGCTTAATTTCACGTAATCGCGAAAGGTCGTCCTTTAACTGTGCAAGTTTGGTTTTTTGAGCTCGAAGATCCAATTCCAAGTCAATGGATGTCCTCACAGGCTTGCCATTTTTTCTAGCACTTGAACTAGAACTTTTGTTTACGGTTGGTGGCTAAACGTTAAATATATTAAAATTTACATGTAGCTATTTGAACACGATGTCGCAGATGATTTCAAAAGAGAAATATAAAGAAATTACATTTTTCCAGCGTAAACTTCGCCTTTCAACTGAATTTCTCTGAAAAGGCCCTCGCCGATAAAGTGGCATGGAACTATCGCTGTCGCTGCGATTCAGCTAAAATAATTGAAAAATAAAAACCAAAGACAACAAGATTATTTTGCCGGTTCATGAAAAAGGGGGAAGAAAATCCGGAAAGAAAATGCCTAGCCTGGATGAATTTCAACATTCACTCAATGCAATTATGTGATACGGATAAACTAGTCCAAATTGTAAACGTCAAACACACTATTGCAATCCGTTTGAAATATTTATTTTCATAAAAAGGTCTCGTCATAATGCATAGTAAATAAGCAGCTGTACCTACCCTGCAGATATACTGAATTTTAGACACCACTTCACTAGGTGAGAACGTCTGAGAGCGTTTAATTACAGGCGCGCGAACTACTTCGCCGGTTTTCTTCTTTGGTCCTTTCTCAGGGATAAACACACACTCTGTATTCGTTTCTTTGTCACATGTCTGAATAGCTAAATCCAAGGCTTCAGTTGCAAGTATGGTCTTATCAAGCAAATCGCAGAAATCGTCAGGTTGGCCCGTTTCATAAATTTCTTCCTCGTCGCTATCATCATCTTCGTCATCATCTTCAGAGTCAATATCCCCGGGAACGTCATGTTTTGAGTCTATCCCATAGGGGTCAGGAGCTTCAGGAATTGAAACATTTCATTGGTACATGTATGTTATTGGCCAATGAAAAACCAAATGGCAATAGAAAAATGTCTAATGGTACCTTGATTCCTTGTTAAAGTGGATGCTTGAGAAGATATGATAGTAGATTCATCGCTGCTTTCCTCAGCCCTTGGATGGGACCCCGATTGGTATAATCTATATGTAAAAAGGAGAACTATGATAGTTACAGGTGATAAAAGAAAAGAGCTGTAGATGTAACATTTATTCGATTTTGTCAACTTGACTATTGGGATTGAATAACAAATTTTTAAGCTGTTAATTTTTTTTCACAATGTGTGCTAAACAGCAAGATCACTAGTGTGATCAAATCCGCCTTGGTTTATACTCATAAACTAATAAAATCTTAAAATCATAGCATACCCCATATCCACCATCGCCTTCATGTTTGCCACAACATCGGAATCCAAAGTAGTAATACTTTGCAATTGCTACAATAACATTAAAAAATGATTAACTGACCAGTTCTCGAAACGCATTGTATCGTATAGTTAAAACCAAAATGAGAAAAAT
The DNA here is from genome assembly GCA_034687865.1 of Kryphioiulus occultus. Lineage (NCBI taxonomy): Eukaryota > Metazoa > Arthropoda > Diplopoda > Julida > Julidae > Kryphioiulus > Kryphioiulus occultus. The sequence continues at coordinate 14,345 of JAQGAF010002044.1, forward strand.
TACCTTCATAGAATCTAAATGAGGAGGCTGAACAGAAAGAGGAGAGTGGTTCCCACTATCTGGTTGCATGAAATGAAAGCTTAAAATGTTGTACCATTTGCAAGAAACCGTTTCAGATTTGAAGTCTGCCAGGCTAACTTGTGCACAGCCCTACAAAGAGTTAAGTGTAAGAAAATGGAAAATAAAAATTATAGAAGAAGAAAAACTCAACCCAATGGGATTCCACTGACCACACATTCCTCTTTTTCATCCAGTGACGACCACACATTCACTTGCAGAGTTTTTGTGTATAGCTTTGTAATGGCAATTGGAATTCTAAATGTCTCTCCAAAAGTGGGACGGTTGCAATTGGGAACAAAGGCAGTACAACAGGTCACCACATTTGGTGAAGCATAAGGCAGGAGGGCTGCTTTGATACACCTAATAATGGTCAACATAAATTAACACTCTGCAACCCAGATTTAATTGTTCTAAGTTAAGCAGGCCTCCTAGTTATTTCTGGATCAAATTGCCAATAATGTTCTTTGACTTACACTTTGCAATCATCGGTAATAGACAAGGAACACAAGTTGCGTGCACGCTCGATCCCGACATGTAACAAACCATCTAATGAAGCATATCTAAGAAAACGGGAATTAAAGAAAATGTTTAACATCTAGTATTGTGCATCATTATTATTGATAAGACACAAGAAACAGGTAAATGAACCAAATCAGACTAGAAGTGAATAGAATGAATATCATGATGCATACAATAATTAAAATCTAAATCTCCCAATTTAAAATCATGCTTTATATCAAACATTATAATGAAATGGTAATCTTGTAACATTAGAATAAGGTCTGATAGAATCTCATTACAATACTGCACTTTTATCCACTTATTAGTAAATGCCTACCTTAATTTAATTTGCACTTGTGCAGTTTCAAGACTAAATTCACTTATGGGTAGATCGACATCCCTTCGATTGCACGCCTCAAACACTCCACTATCGCCGGCCACTGATTCGTCGCTCACAGCGGCTGAGACGCTCCTTGTATTGGTTCCAGAAAGGTTTGTGGCCTTTAATTCATCCGGGACAGATTCAGAAATTGGACTTAACGGTGGGTTGCTGGTGACGTCACTGTTTGAATCGTAAACTGATCTCGGCCTTCCAGGACCGGAGGCACCTTGGTTGCTGGCTTCCATCATGTCAGGAAGATGAATATTAGGGGGCACGGGTCGCCCCACGTACAACATGTGGTTTCTAAATGCTGGGTTGACCGCGATTGAGTTCACTATTGAGGGAATTAGCCTTCCATCAGCCGTTGGATCATCCGGGCTCACTGGAACTGACGAAGAGGACATTGGATAGGAAGGTGGGAAGTGTAGCTCGCCGAGCACTCTGCGCTGCCTTTCAACGGAGCTCAAGTAAGCTTGTTCGTAGGAAGGGGGTGGCCCAAAATCGTAGGGTGACACTGGTGGTGAAACTGAGGACAAGGATGATCTTGGCGATAAAGATGGCATTGAATGTGCTGAGTGAGAGGTAGTGACAGTTCCAGGCACTGCACTTGCTTGACATAGTCTAGGTTTATCAGACATTTCTGAGCCAGAATCCAAACTGTGAGTGCTACCCTGCAGAAGTTGTTCAACGCGTTTGTGCAGATCCTGCACGTTGAAAGTCTCCTGTGCACACTGAGGCACACCATAAATATCCGTAAAGCTCAAGGAGCTTAGTGAACCTTTGCTACTTGTTGTGCTCAAGCTGCCCAGGCTAGAGCTGGATGACATGGAGAGAGTGCTTGCTGAAAGACTAATTTAAAAAAAATAACATGCATATCATCAAAATTTCAAGGAAACAGTCACTTTCTTAGAGCCTACAGCTTCATTAGCATTAGCTTACGTTTTTAGTTGAGACTCTAAATAAGTAGTCAATCTCATTGCATCTGTGAGCTGCTGTAATAGCAGTTGCTTCTGTTCATGAATCCTTAACCTGCAGAAAAAAACAAGTCAATGGTTTGTAAGAATGTTTCTTGCAAGTGTCAACAATCAGTAACTTTTAGACAGCCCAATTCCAACAACCTCACCAATTTTGAAACTATTCTGGTATGATTGCATAATAACATTTTATCTCAATGTTGTGATTCAATGCTACAAACTTATTATTACAGATTTGCAGAGTAAAGCGTATATTTTTCAGCTCTATTACAATGTTATAAATATGCATTTTGGTAATGGTAATAACTTAGAAGATATAAGCAATTTGAATAAATGGCAGTAAAATGATGATGAAAATGTACAGGCAAAGTGGAAACAACAGCACTGACCAACATACAAAAAAATACATCAGAATTCACAAAATAATGAAAACATTTAAATGAGTGGTTCATGCTTACCTATTTGCAATCACACGGTTGGACAGCTCTCTAGCACTAATCAAATCTTGCTCTAACATTCCAATCTTTGCATGAATTGAGACCATATCATTTTTGGTGCGACTTTTCGGATTAATGCTACGAAACTCACGTAGCAGCTGCTCCTTCTCTTGGATCAATAAGAGCCTAGGCAAGCAATACACAGAGGCAAACGTGCAGGTATTTCAAAATGCATTCAAACGAACAACAATACTAAAGCAGTCCACATTGGCAGAATTACAAGTATCTTATTTGCAATGCGCAACACTCGTCCTTACGAGAACTGAAACAATGGCAACTCTTTAAGGATGTGGCACAAAGGATCATGCGCAAGCCCCTAATTTTGGAAACATGCCAAATGTTCCACATTTTCATGAATATATAAAAGACAATTGGTGTCTTAATTCTTATCACAATTAAGAAGTTAACTTATCAAACTTGATCAATTTGTTTGCAAAAATCTTCCCCCTCCTTACCCCTTAATTGATTCAGTAGCAAGAATTCTGCAGAAAGCAATGAGACAAATTCATGCCAGTTAATAAAGTAGCTTAATATAAATGATAAATACCTGTCCTTGTCAGATTCAGTTTGACCGGGAATTACTCGATCTTCTAAATCTGCTAACTGCTGTTGAATTTCTTGAACTCTTTTTCTGGCTTCGTCGTAAAGCAGCCTCATACGTGCCATCTCAGCCAAGCGTGCACCAATAGGAGCCAGCTGAATAATAGTAGCAAATGGAGGAAACTTAATTTTACACACATGGTAGCAGATTGGGTAGTCATATATATTCATCATAGTTCATAAAATTTACGTTTTTCTATGTGAGTAATCTTTCCCATGGATAGCTGTTTGTTTATCTATTCATGACACCTTTCCCCACAAGATTATCATTTAGAATTTCATATTCACTTATTCATAAATATCGCACCATGCAGCAATGATTGTTTGAAGTGTGTTAGGAACACAGCCACGGTAAAATAGTTCCCATTTTTAAGCACGCTTAAATTAAGCTGCACAAACCTCGCCAGAAAGGTCCGTTTGAGATGCTTGACTTAGACGCTCCATAGGTATACTGAGTGTGGAAACATCGGGGGAGGACCCACTCGACTGTAGACGAGTTAGGTCATCCTTTAACCTAGCAAGCGACTGCATTAGTTCAGCTTTTTCCCTTTCACCCGATGAAAGCGATTTCTGAATATTTCGCAGTTCATCCATAATGGCCTGTGCCTCTGAGAGGTCATAAACGCCACCTTGAACAGAAAGTTTCCGATCCACCCTATTGATAGTGGAGAGAAAATGCAATGATCAGTCAACAAAGTAGTCAAGCATATAATAAAGTTGAAGACGTAATATGGATAGCGCATGCTTACGCTGCCAGATTCTCCACTCCTTGTTCCGTGTACTTTACTTCAGTTCTTATCTGCAAAAGTTCTGTTTTGAGTATCTCAACTCGGTTTCTAGCTAAGGCAACATCTGCTCGGAGCAAGTCAGGATCATATTTAGTGCTAGCACTACTGGAACTAGAGCACACTGAAAAGAAAATGTTTCAAGAAAAACTCAAGCAAGAGATGTTATTTCAGGAATTTGGTTAACTTGAAACAAGTCATCAATCATAAAGCACGTACGACTCGTTTGTGATGATGAGTTTAAATTTGCCAGTGCATTGTTTAAATGGTTAAATTCCTCCTGAGCAAGTGACAGCCTCTGCTGTTTTATGTCATAAATCTCTCTTTTTGCCTGTGGAATGGCAAAAAGCACAAAATAATTACATGTAGGTTACAAAACAGTCGGCTTAACCTACTCCAGCTCCCTATTTTTAATTACTGCAGGTTGTTAACAACAAGTAAAAAATGTAAACTTATTAGGCAGAAGTAATAATTACTGCTAAGTCTTCCTGAGCTGTAATGAGATATTCTTTGAGCATTGACTCTTGCAATTGCCTCCATTGCTGACGAGGATCTTCGATTTGATTGGTTTCTGCCAAAAGTAGAATTGCATATTGATAGTCAATACTGACAAATTCAACAGGATGGTAATCAGTAAGTCCACAAATTAATTTGCAAACTGCTTACGATTGATATGGTCGATAAAGTAAAGCCCTATCTGTGAATCACATGCCTCTTCCCAACCTAATGGCAGCTCATCACCAGAACAATCTGCAAACGTTTTAGGTTTGGTGTACCTAAAAAAAATATTTTCGTCAGGTAATGCGAGGGACAACCACTCCTGACTATAGACCGCTTTTACCATTTTTGACATAAGACTTCGTAACGCAAGAAAAATGTAATTGTACCCTACTATCAGTAGGCCTATGTAAATTCCGTGCGGTAGTGGGGTGAAATTCACATATCCAACTTAATAACAGTTTACCACCTCATCTGGGTGGTCACCAACTAATCAGAAAATAATAAGAGAAATATATTTTTTCTGTTCAAATTTAAGTGCATCAGTACAGTAGGCCTACCATGAAGCCAAAAAAATGAATTTATTCAAAAACTACAGTGTGGTTGGATAGGCTACTTGAGTTTTAATAATAGGGCTGCATTTAATTCTATAGATCCAGAAATGTGTATATGCCCAAGCAAACTCTTATCACTGTAAATGAACCAGACGTTTTCTGCATCTATCAACATACCTACTTTGAATAAGTTTGGAATGTAAGGCTCTTTCATCTGGACTTTCGATAATGGATTGCTTATAAGCAGCCTACTTTCAACTAAATTCTTCGGAGCTTAATTCGATCCCTAATGTAAACTGTCAAATAATTTTTCCTGGTATTGACCTAGTTTAGTCACACTAAATAATTTATATATCGTATAAAGTAATCTTCGATTTGTGTTGCAATCAATTTTGAGGAATTAAATCTGTTGAAAGAACACTATAAAGGGATTTAGGAGAAAGTTCATCTTTAAAACGAAATTAACGTTATCTTTGATGTTCTAATTAGTGAGTTTGAAAGTATCGCCTTTGCAAATGTGTAAATGCGATCAGTGATTTTTAAATTTCTTATAACGGGCCTATATGCAAGTAAAGCTAACAGAGGGTTCTAGCTATTGTTCTTCACAATAGTAGTGCCTGTAAACCAAGTTTTAAGTCTGTGATCAACCTCTAGAAACCGGCAGCTGCGCTTGTACATTCTTTAGTTTACGGCAGGTGTTGGTTGGCATTGTATGTCTGTATCAGAAATCAGTGAATTCGGGCAAAATGTTTGACGTGAAAACCAATCCTATTATCATTTCAAACGTCTTGGCAGACATAATGGACCAAAATATTACATAAACAACTGAACAACCACATATCAAAAATATTGCTAGTTGACACAGTATTTAGAAATAATTTTGAGTCTTAGGTATGCAGGGTTGAAAGATACTGTAAGGCTACAGACGATTCTCACCTGGCATAATAATAATCTTTTTCTTCTTACCTCTTTTCGCATTTTATTTTTAAAATACAATCAATGGGAATTTTTTTTTTTGGCAAATTATGGCCAGAATTTCAGTGGAGCACGCAAAAAAATCTACAAATGTTTAATTTTCTGCTAATTAGTCTACTGAATAACGCCGTAAACGTAAGCCTATAGTCAGAATGCAGGCCCATCAATACATGCCCCTGCTAAATTAACTTGTGTTTTCCATCTAAACATTTGGTTGATGAACAGCCTGCGAGCAAAAAAGTGCGAAGGAGGTGGAATGAGCTAGGGATGGCCCCCTCATCCCGGCATTTCAAAACTGACAGTGCCAGAGCTATGAACTGTTGTAAATTGCAATCGAGCGAACGTATTTTGAACGTAGATTGCATTTAATCCGCTCCGAATATTATTGGTCTCATACGCTAAATATCAACGTTCACAACTTCGTCACTAATCCGCTATTACATGCATTAGGCTTAACCACCTCATTGGATTAGCACAGGCTATCAACATACAGGGTTAGGACAAAAAAAATGCTCAATAAAAGTTATTTAATAAAACGTTAGCAATGGAATGAGAATAGCAGCGTGAAGATATTGTCGAAAAGCTGCACGTATTGGCATTTGCGAGCATTTTAAGAGCCATCTGTTAGCACGACGCAGCGCAACGGACGTGGCCGAGAAAATATTTGAGGCATTTCCAAGATTAGGCCGAGGGGCTAGCATTCCTAGCCGTTCTCCTTACCTGTCTCGGGGGTCAATCCACGTAGTTTTCTTGTTGTTATGGTCGATAAAGTAAAGTTTTCCATCGAAATCCCTACCGACATCCCAGCCAGGGGGCAATGGTATCTCTCCGTTTCGTCTTCTTGGCATATTTCCGGCACATAAGTTAAGATTTCATTAAATTCCAAAAAGTAATCCAAACTACATGTCACCCCCATCCTCCATGTTGAATAACTTTAACAGAGTTATTCGATATCGATGTTTGCCAGCCATATCGATAATCCCATTATCATCAAACGTACGCGTTACGCCATACGGCTGTCCTGATTGGCGCCGTGTTTGGCGCTTTATTTGATTTTCTAATATACTGGATTTTCGGCGAACTAACCAACGGATTCTGGATGTCCATAATTTAATAATGTAGTAGATATCTTGATTTTTATGTGCAGTAAAAATACACATTTCTCTAAAATTAGTAATATTTAACCTAGTTGTTGTGAGTTATCATATACTGTACAATATAAAAAATCGCATTTGAAAGGTGCAAAATTGAAAATCCCTGCAGCGCCACCTATGTTCACATTCAGCTCATTGTGGTGTACGTGAGATAAATGGCGTCAAAATTGAATTTGCATTGACGCAAAAATAAAATAAAAATATTAAATAAAAACTATAACAGTCTTAGTCGGTTAATTTCGAAAGCAACGGGAAGCTAAACCTGTTCAAGACATGATAACACATACAAGAAAATGACATTTGCAGAAAATGCAGAAAAATGACATATCACGTAGTTATAATATTTCCTTTTATAGAGGATTTTCTTGCGAAAGGGTCACAGCGCAATAATTCGCATTTTTGAGGAACATTTCCTATTGAAACAGATGAGTCAATTTCATTAAACAAGTTATCTAGCAACCTTGCAATAGTATTAGTGACGCATATCGCTGATGACACAAATCGTGCAAATCCCTTCACAAGTTTGAAATCAAATTGTGCAACGGGAAATTGAAAATCATTCATTCACCGGAAAGAAAAACAGACTCACATTTGGAAATCAAATTAAATTTACCAATTTTACAAAGGTTTCAAAAATTCCAATCCACTGGCGTTACACTACGGAAAATTTCTGATAATGTGTCAATTCGAGCATATGGTCAAAAATAATATTATTATATTGTTGATTGTATATCTTTCTTAGCACATTCCATCGCCACACCTTGAGAAATCCCAATCATTTCCAAATAATTATTTATATTCAAGTGTGCAATTCAAGTTTTGCAATAAATAATTATCAAGATTGTGAAAAAATTCATTGATGATTACAAGCTTGATAATATACACTGTACAGGGACAACAGATTTGATTGAAAAATTGATTGCTGTGTTGCTTAATGACAACAAATAAGGCAATTTATGAACTAAAATAGAAATTAACACTGGGATATCTGCTGGCCTTGTGTACTTGCACACAGTAACCACAGTAAGAATGAATAGGAGAACACTTGTGAAGGTCAATTTGTATTCAGAATTGTTCACAACCTTTATTAAATGCATTTCTAACCCCATATAATGTACATAAATTAAATAAGCAAAGAATTAGAAAAGGATTATGAAATAGAAACAGTGAAAGTTCAACATAAATTATGCTTGGTAAATTTAATGCAGCAACCAGCCCCTTACACCTTGCAAACAAATCAAGGGAAATTAAAATACCTCAAAATTATTTAAAAATAGAAACCCAAAACTTAGTAAGATCATAATATGTGTTTCCGCAGATCTTCTTGAAAAGCAATCATCCTCTCAACGCTCTTATACATAAGAATTTCTTCCACAGAAATGGAGTCTGACAAATTACTCTTGATTGGCATTGGGGTCACTACTGATTCTACAATCTTATTTACCATCACACTGGTGATTAAAAAGGATTCTTCCATCGTATCAGCGATTGGAAACAATTTAGCATTCCATAAACTACGTGATCCTTCTTTGTCATCAAATAATTTGTTGATACCCAATAAACTGCAAACATTTCCTAGAGGAATTCCCATGTAGTTTAAATCAGTGTCCCATCTATCAAGACAAACCAACTTTTTCAAATTGTCGTTTGTTCCAAAAGCAATTGTGACAAATTTAACTTGTCCATTGAGTTGAATTGCTGCTGTATGAAAACAGCTTTCAGAAGGTAAAACTATGCCGCCCTCGCTCATGTTTGGAATAATTTTACAGTTACTTATTATGCAACGTTCACCAATAATGACTGGAGCTTCGATGTGACAATATTCAATTACCGTGCACAATCCTATTTGCACAGAAAAATTTATGACAGAGTGCATTATGGTAGTAGAGGGATTTTTTCTAACATAATCAGCAATATCATTTGAAAGACTGTCAGCATTTGCAGCAAGTTGGCTCTCTTTGAAAGGTTCATCACATCTTATTATGCGAGAAAATGTTACAGCCTTGCAACTCAATTCGTCAAACAGATAGTTTTCAGCATTCAGTGTAACATTTTCTATATATTCAACCATTGTGCCCAAATGATAAAAGGCAGACTGCTGGGGCAATATTATGTGCAAAGGAGTCAAGTATAGCAAATTAAACAGGTCCTTGCGTGTCGCTGCAAGGGTTGAATTTGCACTAATCACATTATCTGTGTTTTTGATGTAATTTGAAGATGCTCGTGATCCCAATGGCTGAAGAAAGTCACCATATGCATCGATTTCACATGTAATTTCTTGATGACTCTTCATGTAGCTCAGAAATTTTTTGCTAACATCATGGTCAAAGAAGAATATGCTGTCGGTACATACATTTCCATCTAAATAAGCGAAAATAAACATATAATTACACAACTGGATAGCTTTTAAAAAATAATGTTAATAATTAATAGTAACAATGTTTGAGTAATGCTCAGATGGTATCCTATAATGCAATAAAGTCTGAAATAAAATTATTTCTGCCATTTGCGGGCTAAGGGAGTCCTTTAATCATACTAAACATGTTAAATATGAAACTTTCACATTAAAAAACTAAGTGGGGTACTGCAGATATGACTTCTGTACAAACTAAACGCATTTACCTTCTAATATGGCACCAGACGCTTTCATCACATCAATTGATGGTTTTTGAAGGACTTCAAGACAAGTGCTACGCACAACATCTTGTCCATTGCACAACTGAGGTGGTAAAACGTAAACACCATGACTTTTTCCTATTAAGAAGAATTTCCATACAAAATCACAATACATTTTTATAAATTATAAAAAGGAGGAAATCCCAAGACCATATCGATATGTGAAAATGATCACAAATCATAATTTTCCATAGCAATTCTGTGAGTAATCTGAAATAATGTAAAATATTTACCAATCTGAACAGACGAAATTGTACCCAGAGCAGTGAATCCATCACCTCGGAATGACCACAATGGCTCTAGGTATTAAACAACAATGTGGATCCAGCATTAAAAATCACGAACATATTATTTTTCTCACTTATTTATGAAATAATTGACAAATTTCTATTACCACCAGCCAGAGAGCTAACAGGAAGATAGTATGTTTCAATGGCATCTGAAGAGGTAACCAGCACACCCGGTTTCATGTGGAGAAGGAATGGCAGATACAATGCAATTTGTAAGTCTAACATGTGAAACAGAGACTCGCCCAGTGGCAGAGGCAAAAATAGTTTGCCTAAAATGCTAGCACTAGGCAGGCGCTGACTTTTTCCACCTGCACAAATGAAAAGTATTTTCATCCCAAACATCTTCTCCCCGATCTTGGAATAAAGTTGATCCAGCGAATAAAGCACTGATCCACCGCAACCTGCAAAACGCATAAGAAATTGACGATCAGTTCCTTCACCAGTTATGTTGACAAATCCTCACAGCGATCACGAAGTGCCGCACCCACTTTGGTTCCAGGTGGATCAGCAAACACGTAGAACGGGACATTCTGAATCATTTGCTTGTGCTCGATCTTCTTGTTTATCTGGTAAATGTAAGCCTTGCGTTGGTCTTCATCCGCCGTTGTAATAATAATGCTATCCCAAAAATTGGTGCTGTCATTTTTAGATTGGCCTTCAGATCGAAAGTGGAATATATTGCCGATATATATATTTATCAATAAGTGACATTAACGTACGTGAAATGCTTTATTGTATACCTCTGAGCAACTCGTAATTCTGGATTACACTATGCATGTGTCGCTTTATGTTGGCATGAAATGAACTAGTTTCACTTTCGACAACTTCAGAATGTGTCGCAGACATTTCCAACTTTGCAGTAGCCTTAGTACCCAAAATGACGAAAACAACATGAAAATAGAAATTACATTCAAACATATGAAAAAGATGCACACACACATTGTTTGAGCATTGAATTTTCTACATGTACCTATCCAAGCTAGCATGGAATATGCCAATACATAAACATATAGCCTTTAGCCCACAGATAATAATTTCTAAATAGGTTGAGGTAGAGAACATGTAGATAAATAGGTTTTAAATAATAAATTAGAAATAATATAAATACAAATGAGAAACTTACCAGTTAATAACTACAACATAACAAATTGCAGGCTCTCCCTTGCTGACATACTCACAATCTCTAGCAGAT
>JAQGAF010002045.1:0-25479 GCA_034687865.1 Kryphioiulus occultus
AAAAACAGATTCGCAACATTGCAAAAGCACAGGCTCGAAACGCAGAATTCGAGTGAGAAACGAGAACAGTGAGGAAAAAACGCCCGCTATGCGGCGCTGCAGTCGCTGACGTCACGGCCATTAGCGGCGACGCCTATCGGGAGGGCGGGCCGGGCTGTGAGTGGCCCGGCGCCGACGTGCTCGCATGTATCAATCCGCGCCAAGATGGCCGACCCGTGACGTCACGCCCAGACGCCATCTTGCCATTTTTTGTGTTGTGATTTTTTTAATTTTTTTTTTCTCTTCGCGTGTGAATGGGAAAAAGCGGTTTTGACGCTGGCGACAAAAATATGCGACTTGGCAAGTGGGGGAAAAAAATCAGAAAAAAATATAAGAAAAATTCTGCGTGGAATTTATCGAACTATAAACATACGCAAAAAAATAGAAAAATGAAATGAAATAAAATTGACCCGATTGATAGGTGAAGAAGAAGGTGCTGACGCTATGTATGACTACGTGAAGTTACGAGATAAAATGGGTGAAAACTTGAATGTGAAATTCTAAAAATTAACGCGAAATTGGTACGCGGAGTTTTGAGCCAAGAAAATTCAGAAATGAAGTTAAATAACGAATTTAAAATACTGTATACGAATCAACGCAATGATATACAGGCGATATTATCATCAATGATATACTAAATGGGATATGAAAAATGATATAGGCCTCTGAATCGCGCATTCTTCGGAAACGAAATTTATGAAGAAACCCATAAAATAAAGTAATTATTAAATACAACATAGGCTTAGAAAACGATACATGCCTATGAAACGCATATTCAAGTTGTAATGACTAAGGCAAACATGAGAGATCGGGTTAAGAAAATTGCGAAGATGTTCTAAAAAATCAAACACGAGTGAAATTTGTGAATAAATTTTGCGTTAAATTAAATAAAACTATTGAAAATTAATGGCGTGAAAAAATGCTAAAAATTTTCGCTAAAGAAAGATGCACAAAAGACGTGTAAAAATGAATGTTGGGTTAAATTACTTACGTAAAACAACTGGGAAATTAACGCCGTTAAAATAATGGACTACACATTACACAGTAATATGGACCCGCAATTTAAAATTACGATCCGTTACCGAATTAAAAATATCCGAATTGTAAAAACAGACGGTAATTTTTAACTGTTTAAAGTATATAATAAAACTATCGTAAAATTATATTGAATGCAAGGTGGCTGCGCATGTCCCAGAATTTTAATCATGCATTCGTCTCATGTAGTCCTAAATTAAAATTATCCTTTAGTAATATTAATCACCATAACCTTAGCAGTACACTTTTACTATACATGAAACAGTTTAGTTCCATATTGAAACAACTAAAATTTATATCATCATTTACACATTTCAGATACTGCATTTTAATTCGGTTTTAAAATCGTAATAATTTCTTAAAAATTATAAGTGGAAATAATTTGAAAGTGGCTTAAATATGCGAAAATAGGTCTCGTAATTTAGTATGCCATAAACCTTGGTAATAAACTGGCCAACAGCGTACTGGACAGCACGATACAAGTTAATTTCTTATTAAATTCGACAGTAAAATTTAACGGATAATGGTGCAATTGATAATGTCTCGTCAACTGACATTACAACCACGTAACTACTAATTCGATCACCATAACCTGGTTACATGTCACCCTGTACGGGCAAGGTGGGCGATTTTAGTGGACACCATATACTTTAAAGTCCTAATGACCAATGATGATAACTGGCAATAAAACCAATGAAAACGAGCGCATTATTATTTTATCGTGGACAGAGGGTACTCGTTCTTTTATGACCCATGTCCAGTCGGGTTAAAAAAAGAGACCAGGACACCGTTACTGCCCCAAGGGCAGCACCTCCACAAATAGGCCTATGTCACAATAGAGGGTGTCGATTATGGGACAGGAATCTCAGAAAACAAAGCAGGAAACGGTACTAAAATGTGTCTTTCTGGGAAAATTGGGCAATGAACCCAACATGTTCCCCCTCCATTTGTACCAGACTTATTTTCGGAAAAAAGCATTTTACCGTTAGGAAAGAGGCCTAACAACTCAACGGGTGTTTTTCTATGCAGCACAAAATCGCTGTTTTTCTGTTTTTCTAAACTAACTTAAAAATTGAAACCCAGCTCACGTTTGCAGGGCCTAATATTTCGCATACGAAAAAAGGCCTTCCTATATAAATGTAAATCAGCCAAAATCAACCACAGCGCAAAATCCATATAGGCCTAAATGTCAGATGCATCGATAGGCCTAGCGAATATACGTGGGCTTAGTGACCTACTCAGTTTTTTTTATTACGTATAAAATATATTGCATATAAAACTATCAAAACAGAAATTAGTTATGAGGTTGACCATACCCCGCTGCATGTAGGCTTATATTTTCAGTTTCATAACCAAACTCGATTAGGCCTATTTTTAGCCCTTTTTCAACATCTCACCTCAATGGAACAATTTTTCGCTAATTAACTACGATAATTATTGTAGCATGAAAATAATCGAAGCAATGTTACATGGATATTTTCAAAATGTTAATTTAAAAAAAAATCCCAGGCCATTTTTAAGTCCGACATATTACGCCATTACATAATACAATAAAATTAATCTGGCACAAAAATCGCAATACAATTATGTTTTCGCTAATTAACTACGATTATATTGCAGGATTAAATTTGCATTTGATCGAAATTTTACGTGGGTTACCAAGTTAATAAAAAAAAATTCCAGCCATGATTTGAACCAGGTTACATAATACAATAATATTTTAGCAAAAACAGATTATAGGCCTATAGGCCTAATTTAGGAAAATTTAGCTAATAATTAATAATAGCAAAATTTGTGTCGTTTTAGCAACACCCAATTAAATGTCGTGCATGCATTTTACCATTTTAGTTAACATCACAATCTATCAAAGAATATCAAAGACAATTATACGATATGTTCAGTTAGGCTTAAACGCATGGTTTGCAAAAAAAATTACATAAACAACATACGTTTAGCTTGATCACAATATCGAACAATTACGTAAGAAAATATCTAAGATGGCGTCCAATAGCGATCTAGAGCCATATGTCGCAGCGCCGCATAAACATAAAAATGCCGTATTGAACATCGATTAAGGTAAAAATTATATAATTCATATAATCTAAGCTTATAGTGCTATTTCCCCATTCCCCATCATGCATCTTGAGCATTTGTAACAGTATTTTTCCACGCAAAAATCGCATCGCGTCTATAGGCCTAAAATCGCAAAAATGTAATATGGCGGCCAGCATGCGAAATCTTATAAAACCACTCGATAAAACAGCGGGATTGACCAGCGAATGTTGAGAATGATAAAACAGCATTATGGTGCCAAAAACAGTCCATAAACGAAAATTAGTGCACTTGATAAGCTAGTATGCGGGACTAAAACCACGGTCATTCTTGTAATAACGAGCCATTTATGCACATATGGAGGTGTGGAATTGCATACTTCATTAATTTTTGCCCATAAACGTAAAAATTGAATAATAATTTGATACACTATAAGCAAAGCCTATAATGAGCGATTTGCGACCATAAAAACTTTTAATGTCGTTTTTAACGTTATGCATGTCCTCTTATCCCATGCCTATGCCTTGAATAAAGGTTAAATACAATGTATAATTTCGGTTATTTAGGTAGTATCTTCATTCTAGGTATATGCAAAGTGGTTCTGGATGTGTTAATTTGCGATTATCTTAATCTTAGTATTTGGTGCAACCCAAAATTCAATTTCAGGATCAAAACCACTGAGCTAAATTAAGGAATTTGGTATTTTTTTTCCAGCAATCATACTTGATATTAACATCGTTATTAAATTAGCCTACATATATCTAGGCTACTCTATAGTAGCACAAACTTACAAAAAATATAGGGAATTTTCGCATAAAAATTGCTCGCGTAAACATTTTTCGCTGAAAAAAGGGCAGAATTGATGTACTACTTAAAAATTAAATTTAGCATTGTTTCGTTCGCTTATTATACAAGTATAATAAATATAATTCTATTATGCATATGACACAAGAGTGCGTTTTTAAAAATATAAGGGGCGAGCAGGCCGCCAAACATCCACGTGCAGTGTAACATCATAAAAATTAGTTTTCGTTAATTAACTACGATTTAACCAAATCGTAAAAAAAATAATTCAATATAATCCATTTTTTCAATCATAAAATAATTCTCTTACTAATTAACTACTAAAAAAGTACATTTTGTTTTCAAAATTCTAAGATAAAAGATTTTGAATGTAAGTAACTAAAACACTTGACTTTTTTCTTTAAAAAATGGATCATTTAAAATTCTAAGAATTTACTTTAAAATACTGAGTATAAAGTGACGTGTAAAGGGACGATTGAAGTAACCAAAAATACATCACCCAGATGGCAAAACGCAGTAAAATTCAAGCCTAAATTCACAGGTTTAAATATAGAGAAACATAGACAAAAATTTTTTTACGCTTTACAGTGACATGTCCGTGAGAATTTTACTCTAATAAAACGCATTAAAAATATGCATTGTTCCAGGTTAGTCATGCAACCTACCAAAATAAAATTTATGTTAGCAGTCTGTAACCCACCAGACATCGGTGCAATCCGAAATAAAATTACGGGGCAATTCGGATGCATTCCACGCCATTTCATTGCCGCCATATATCGAAATGGGGAATAAAAATCGTACGTCTTAATTAAGTGTAAATGGGGTCTGCTGCGAATTTTCAAATCTTGGTTTGAAAATTATTCGAGATCGAGTATAAATAAAGGCATACATGGAATTGTTTTGGGATGGTTTTGATGAAAGGTTGTGATGTAAGATTTACCAGGCAATGGTCATCGATGGAATGCAGTGGGAACCAAATTGCTAACAGATTTGGTAAAAGCAGACTAAAGGGGAAAGGAGGAATACCCCTAAAAATTCAAATGGTAGCCATAAAGATAAAAGGAGAGTAATATAATATTACGAGGCAATAATCATTTTGGGAAGTGGTTGTAGGCCAAGGTAGAGAACAGAGTGAACTTGCAGGGTCCCCACTGGTGCATTACCCTGCTGGTCAATGAACATGTGACCACATTCGACTCTATGGAACGTTCTCTCCCCCCCCCTAACTTCCGGACTGGGGCATGCACCAATAAAAAGTTACGACTGGTTAAGTTATTTGGCAGTGTATAACGTGAATAGTTTGAAGGTAGATTAAATTTAACGGCTCGTGGTGCAACCAGAATTACACCGGAGAGAGATGGTTACACTGGATTATATTGCTTGTTGACAAAAACTGCGGGGTTACGAACCTTTGCAGCCTCAAAAAGCAGTGAAAAATGCCTTAAAAATGGTGACGTATGCCAATGGGTGAATGAAGCAACCCCACCTGTCCTTTGGCACTTCCCGCTGTTTAAATTGGTTTAGTTTACGACTCATAAAGACAATTTTTAGTACGGAATATATTTATTTACAAGGGGCCATAATACACGGTGCGCTGGTGACACCGCACCCTACTTTTGGGCACCCCTCTAAGCTGGGCAATGGCAATATTGGGCATAGCATTGCTGGTCATCATTGACCTCATGACTGACTACCAAAAACTGGGTAATCGATCCCATCCCTGTATAAACCCGACTCAAGCACGACCTCAAATAAGCGTATAGAATATAGAAACGCTATGCTTTTTTCATTTCTTAAAAGTAAGACATTTCTTTCAGAAATCGAAACCAGAATTTTATTCAGAGATTTTTAAGAGCAAAATGTGTTAAATCAAACCCGTAAAACATGTTCGAACATAACCCGGTTCAAGCATGACTTCTGGTAAGCGTCCAACAAAATGCTATGCATTTTTCATTTTTTAAAAGTAACTTAAACCTGGAATTTTAAGATGTTTCCAAACTCGAGAAATAAATTTTATACCATAACAAAACCCGGTTCAAGCATGACCTCAGGTGAACATTTATTTAAACGTACGAAACGTTTTAAGATGTTTCCAAACTCAGGCAATATTAAAACAATGTATATATAAACCCGGTTCAAGCATGACCTCAGGTGTTGGGATATTAAATTTAAAGATGCAACGTCATGCATTTTTCAATTTTTAAAAACTAAGGCGTGGTTCTTTCTAAAATCGATAACAAGCATATTTTCTTAAAGGATTTTAAGATGTTTCCAAACTCAAGCAATAAATATTAAAACATATCACTGGCTTACATGTATAATAAAACGCTATGCATTTTTCCTTTCTTAAAAGAAAGCTTAATTCTTTCCGAAACCAAAACCAGCATGTTTCTTTTAGAAATTTTAAGATGTATCCAACATAAACCAGGTTCAAGCATGACCTCAGGTGTTAGGTTAGGATACGTCATGCATTTTTCATTATTTTAAAAGCAATACCTCAATGAGACGTGGAGATATGACCTTTTAAGCTGCAACATCATGCATTTTTCATTTTGTAAAAAGTAAAATTAATTCTTTAGGAATGTTTCCAAACACTGCAGCAACACTTGGGTGGACCATTGCAATGAATGGTCCTTTCGTGCCCAACACCAGAGGTCGCCATCGTCGAGTGGATATACTGCGGATGCTCAGAATTATATTTAACAGTTCATAATAATCCAATATTGCATTATGTAGGCCCAATAAAATCCAAAACGTTCAATGGTAATAGGCCGTAGCCATGAACCGGGTAAGGGTCTATAAAATGAAATTTTATTGCGTCAATAGGCCTAGTTTGATACGAATTTAATAGCCATGTTTTGCTATCTGGATAACGCATCTAAAAGTGTATAAGGGTTATGGCGTAGCAATCCACCGGGGAATACCGTTAACCATTTACAATAATGTTTTGTTTAGATATATAATAATGATAATGATAATTTCGGGGGCCATTTACGCAACAAAAATAATGCGAACGAGCGTGAAATTTTTCACTCGACAACATTTATGGGCGCACAGTTCCCATGCAAATGAAATAATTGTTATTGTGTCGTTATGCGTGTGAACATTGTTATTGTTACCCTTTAAATAATAGGCCTATTGGTCCGAAACCTAAACCTCCATAACTCATTTTGGGCAACAACCCAGATTGATTTTCTCTGTGAAAATTTCGGAAATTTTGGGTCGTGAACACCTGCTGCAGCTGCTTTTAACGCAAAATCCATATTTAGGGAAAGCGTATTTACATATTTGGGGAAACACATTTGCATATTTTCACGCCTCAAGTTGCGGCTTTTCGCTTAATTCTCCCTGGATATTGCATTTTAATAGAAGGGTCTATATGGCGGAGAAACACGGCATGATAACAGCAATGGTGGATGGGGTCGAAAACATTCATAATGAGAAAAATTTGCATATCTAACTCACACCCCCTTTTCGGGTAGCATTTCCCAGGCGAAATTGCAGGGTTAAATTTCTGAAAACTAGCAATTTCTAAAAACTAGCAATTTTGACAGCGCAAACATTGAAATTTCAGGGGAAAAAACCGCACCTTAAAATGCGTGTTTTTCTCGAATTATTATCAGAAACAGCATGAATCACCAATAAAAATGTATCGCTAATTAAAAATGATATTTCAGCGTGAGAAATTGTATATATAGAATTACAATTTTGCAACCCATCATTTTTTAGACGCAAAAACCATGGTTTCGATGCATGCTTCGAAACCATGGTTCTTTCTCGAAATTATATATCGCTAATTTAAAATTATATTTCAACGTGAGAAATTGTAGGGTTACAATTTTCGAAAACTAATCAATTTTGAACCGCACAAAACCATACAAAATATACGAAATTTTGAAGTAAAAGCCGTAGTTGAATGCATCGTTTTTCCCAAAATTATGATCGCGAGCAACCTGAGTTATCAAGAAAATTAATTTAATATTATTAGCGTGTGAAATTGCAGGGTTAAATTTTTGAAACCTAATCATTGCTGGACAGCACAAAAATACGAAATTTTGCAGCAAAAGTCGTACTTGAATGCATCGTTTTCCCCAAAATTATGATCAGAAGCAGGCTGAATTATCAAGGAAAATTAATCTAATTTTAATATTATTAGCGTGCGTAATTGCAGGGTTAAATTTCTGAAAACTAATAATTTTTGGATACCACATGTCAAAAATACAAAATTTTGCCGAAAAAAAACCTATCTGAATGCGTTTTCCCCAAAAATTATGCGGATCAGTAACAGTCTGAACCACTATGGACAAATAATCCAAAAAATTAATATTTTTAGCGTTCGAAATTGTATAGGGTTACAATTTTTAAAAACCTAATTTTTAAAACCTTAATTTTGAAAATTATTTTAATTTAAAAATTGACCATTTCATTTGCCAATAAACCATAGGAAATTTTTGTAGAGAAAATAAACGCACCTTAACGTATCAAAATCAATGGTTAATTTGATATTATTTTCTAGATTCATTTTAGAAACTAATTTATCGAGGTTAAAACGTGACAAATCCACATTTTGTAGCTATGTGATTCATCTAACGTTCAGCGTGGTATTATTAATGCGTTTAATAATACAATATCGAATTTAAAAATCAAATTTACAAATTACGATTAAATTTAATCGGCGATTTACCTAAACAGAGCTTCGAGTCAAGGTCAAAGGTCGTTCAGGTGATAATCCGACAAAAATTCTATACGCTACATTAATAAATTTAATACATGGTGGGTTGATGGGGGAGGGGCGTGAGGGCCTATCATAAACACGCTGAACACGACTGTATAGTCACGCAGTGTGCACCAATAAAACCAACGTTGGCCTATGTAAGGGCTCGCATTAGAGTGGTTAAAAGCGAAATCAAAATGGCGGAAATTATGAGGTAGTGAGAGCGCATGTGTCGCAAACACGGGATACCCCCTCCCCCACCATAGCTCAACACGTGACCCATTTTTGGGCTCATTAAGGGTGGAACTTTAAAGCCATAGGTAATAATTAGCATTTTAACAGCCTGTAATTTAATCCCTCCTATTACGCTCTGCTTTTAATCCCTGAAAATACACCGAAATTGGCGTTTGGGATAACCCCCAATATTTTTCACAAAATGGACGAACCGTCCTCTTTTTCCACAGATAATTTGCATATATTCAAATGAGGCCCTGATATTGAACAGTGCAGTCAGCGATCACGTGGTCGACCGAGCACGTGCTCGTGCACCTAGCGGAATTTGGCGGAATTTCAGAATGTCACTACTAAAGTTTTTAACCGTCCTATATGTATAATATTAATCATAATTCCAAAATTCCATAATTAAAAAATGGGCTATAGTGTCAACATCCCATTTTGCCATGGAGAAATTAAGATCCCAATTTGAAAGCATAAAATCCTGTTAAAACCAAGTTATACGGTAGTTAAAAACTCCAGAAAGTCTGGAAAATTCGCAGCCGAATTTTCAAGAATTTCCAGAGTTTCCATACGAAATAGGTAAATAGGAATGACTGCCAGTCGCATCCTATAAAAAGGAGAGGGTTTATAGCTTATGGGGGCATATTATATATACGACTATAAAGCAAAGGGGGAATAATTGTCTGGTGTTGGGGGTAAGGGTAATGGCTGTGAGGTGGAATTCGAAGAGGGGGGTTCAGGGAGCCTTCAGGGAGGGGTAGCAGGGAAGGACAATAACAGAAACACGTGCTTTTGGGACACGCTGTGTGGACCCGAAACAAAATACGAAACAGAAACCATATACACCAGTCCAACTTATACTAAAAACAATATGTAAACTGCGCAAAATCTATCATCATAAATGACCAAGCTACAAATGTGCAGCAAATCGAATTTTAGGTGACCCATGCCAGGAGCCAGTAGAAACCAAAACTATCGAATTTCTACACTTCCAATACATTGCAGTGTAATGCAATGCAACGTCGTCTATTCGGCGCAAAAGTAAGTGACATTTTGGGTATGTCCTAGCACGTTACTATAGCAAAACCACGTAAAACTGATGGTGACATTTTGGAGATGTCCTATGGCATGTTACAGTAGCAAGACACAGGAAATCGGATAGTGACATTTGGGGGATGTCCCACATAGCCTGTTTCTGTAGCAAGTCCACTAACAATATTTAACATTTTGGTGATTCCTATAGCTATTGCCTTTCTAAAACGTCAATGTAGCAAGAAACTACCTCAGGAAATGAACCCAAAGGATAGGGGTCAGGTCACCCATGGGTACGACTGTCATTGCAAGGTGTCAAAGATGGTCATTGATAATAGTGAGATGGAACGGGGCAAGATCACGTGAGACAGTGCAACCGTACAGTGGGGTCAAAGTGCAACCATAGGCTATATGACTAAACACAGTAAGGAGGAGGGGGGGCACTTGAGGAAGCCAAAGTGAACCAAAGGGTACCAAAGGTGCTAAAGACGGGGGTTGCCAAAGTGGCGGAAGTGGCATTAAATTCTAGAATGATAGGCGTTTGCGGCAATGGCGCTCGCGTCATGCACTCAACTCACCGGTAATGGACATCCACGGGTAGCGTGGGATATCGGGGGCAGTACTGGCCGGAGTCTGTGAACACGGGTTTAGGGAGTTGGCGTCCGATCCCGGATGGTGGTAGAACTGTGACGGTGACACCATGCTGGGGGTGGTGGAACAGTTTTGTAGGTTCAGCGAATAGTTGGCCGCGGTGTCCGAACTGCTTTCGTTTGAAAAGCGGCAAGACTTTGCGATTTCTGGGTTTGAGCAGTAGGGCGGGCATCCGCTGGCTGTGCCGCTGGTCTGGTGGGGCACACTCACGTAGGGGTACATCCGAGGCTGGTGGGGGTTGTAGCCGACCACAGCACCCGCACCGGCCTCCGACTGGTACTTGGGCAGCATACTGTCTATAAAATTTGAACTCATTTTACACCATATTTGTTAGCAACAGTAAAACCGAATCTTTTATACCTCGTACCAAATGGAGCCTTACAATAATAGTCACAAAATATCGGCTGTCTGTCTCGGTAAACAACGTCAGCCGACTGAGCCCCGCCCCCTGGCGCTGTTCGGCCAATGGCGGCTGGCTCCCCTAAAGAATAAATTATAATGCCGATGAGCTGTGCCTTTCGCGCCCCTATACCCCCGAAACACGCGATATAGCCAGTCTATGCCCTCCTATAGCAAAACGTGTTTTATGGCAAGTAATATTCCCCGATATTGCCCGACTTTTACTGCGGAATTCAGCCCAGTCTCGCGTGGCTAGCGGACGCAAAACAGCGACTTCGTATCCGCGCTGGCAGCGAGAAAAAACGGCGAAATTTGACGAAAATTCAGCCGAAATCAACCGAAAATCGATACTGGCTTTCCAATGGTGAATTTGCACAAGCTCGCAGAGCCTGCAGAGTCTGCAGCCGTTGCTAGCCGAGAAAAAAGAACGTCTGAGCCGCTAGCCGCGAAAATGGAACGTCTCAGCCGAAGCGCTGCACGCGGGGCGATCAGCTGGCGGCTGATGGCTAGCCGGCCGCGGCTGCACCTGCGCGAGACGGCGCGGCTGGCGGCTGCATCGGCGCGAATCGAACGTATCCAAAATTCCGAAAAAACGGCTAAGCCGTTCTAGAAGTCGCGGTAGTAGTTTTTGGCGAAAACACGCTGCTGGTGACGAATAGGAGATTGCGATGAGAGCTCGTCGATAAACGCAATGATCGTAGCACGAAATTAAGAGAAAAGTTGCGGGAGAAAGTTGCTCACGCGACGTCAGCGTCGCAACAAGTGAGCTACCAGTGCCAATGGCCCACAGCTAAAAGGCTTTGTAATTGGACGAACGTGCGAAGGTTTGCTATGGGTTTACGACGTACAGGGTGTCCCCGAAGTCGATCGCGAGATGATGGAAGGTGGCGTCACGTCGTAACTCTTCGACGATGGCACACACGTGGCAGTCGAGTCGCACCAGAAGTTTTAGGCAGGCCGGGAGTTAGTTTGGGGCCATGGGTCGAAAATAAACGAATTTCCAAGTTGAGAAAAATGCACCTTAAGACGTTGGGACGATGGGATGCTGGGACGAATATCGACGCTATTGGCTGGGGAAGCTGGCCTTCCAAAAGCCGAATGAGCTAAACGCGAAATCGAAATAACGAACGATTAAGCTTTATCCTGCTTAGCGCAATTAAGGAGTTTTTGAACATCGAGGAACATGAGGGGACATTCTGCTCAAGGGACATAACAGAGAAATTTCACTTCGAGCTAAAACGTGCCCGACAAGACAAGTCCGGAATGCAAATTACACTTTCGGGAAATGTATTACATTATTATCAAACTTTTGGATTTCGCAAAATTGGTTTTTAAATTATCAAATGATTTTTGAATCTTGGAATTTGATCTAATTGCTCCAAAATTATAAAACTTGGATTTCAACAAATGATTTGAAAGGATCAGGCTTTCGAAATTTCATCGAATTGTTTGAAAAGTATCAAACTGTTGGATTTCACGAAATTGTCGCCAAGAAAATAGTCAAGTTTTAGAATTTTCAACGAAGTTACCCAGTTTTAGAATTTGCAACAAAGTTATCAAGTTTTCGAATTTGTAACAAAGTTATCAAGTTTTCGAATTTGCAACAAAGTTATCAAGTTTTCGAATTTGCAACAAAGTTATCAAGTTTTCGAATTTTCAAGAAAATTATCAAGCCCTTTTTGTATTTAATCAAATTTTCTTCCATTTAATATGCGTTATTGGGAAACATTATGAGATACGAATGTGGACTTGGAACGCACAAATAAATTTTGTGATAAAACAAAAAGTTACGAAATTTTGAATTTGATACCACACTGTGTGGGCCAATGGACGCGCAAAAGTAAGCATTAAATTCAGCGTATACTATAGATTTGTGAGAAACAGCGTCTTATTTTCAAATATTCTAATTGTTTAGTATTTTTGAACGGGCGACGAGCAACGATATTTTGATATCCTACACCTTAAATTGGCGCAAAAATTCTCGGTTAAAATTTTGAATTCGTGACCACCACGCAGCCTGCAGCCATGTAATTTCCAGAAAGTTAGATTTTCACGAAGCCATTCAACAACATTTACTTGTTGTTTGGAGGACATTTTGGAAGAAATTCTTCGGGTAAAATCAGCTTCGTGGGGACCAATCAGAGTCCAAGAAGTTAATTTTCGTAACTTTCAGAAACTCCATGAACTTCCAAACGCAGAAATCGATTAATTTTACTTCGAACTACGTTGAATTTTATGCCGAACTACTAACTTTTTCAAACTTCCCAACTATTTTACTGATGTTTACTGATAGATAATTCTACTAATTTACTGATGTTTACCGATGGAAAATGTTACTATTTTTCTGATGTTGAAATTTGGAAAATTTTGCTTCGAAAAATTTTGTTCGAAATTTCTTGCCACCCCAAATCGAGAGGTACCGTCGAACAATTTCCGAAATTTTTCGAACCTGGAAACGAAACACTTGTTGCTCGCCGCCGAACTGCATGCCGGTCTCTTAATTTCAAAAATCGTTGCAGAAATTCCCCGAGCTTAATTTCTCATCGTGAGCATCGGGAAAAGCGTTTCAGGTAGCGTGATAGAAGTAAAAATTGACAGGAAATTTACCGCAAGAGATTGGCCATGCAGTTTTAGCAGCAAATGATGGCAGTATGGTCATCGAATCGTGCACTAGTAGGCCAGGCGCGTGGCGACATCGGCGGTGAAAGGGTTGACTTAGAGTAACACACGCGTAGCGTCATAGGCGAAGTACGCGGCACCCATTTCAACAATAGTCCCTGCCAGAGCTTCGTAGCCGCATTAAATGAAGGTGGGATCGAAAACGGAGAAAATTGACGAAACGCCCCCCAGCGACGTCAAATAGAAAACGCGAGCTAGCGGAAACGGTCATCCCAACCCACTTCCGCTCCGTTAACTAGTTCTAGTTAGAACGAAACAACGACGCCACCGTCGCCACACATTAGCAACGACTACGTACTGGATCAGTACACAAAGGATTACCAGCTAGCGAGGCTGCATATGCAATGCAATGCATTGGCAACCATTGAACAACACGCGCAGCAGTCTTGCACTGTTGTTGCCACTCGCATGCTAGCTAGCTAAGCTTTAGCTGAGTTAGCTCATGTAGCCTATAGCTATGCACCGAGTCACGCGCTAGTGCTACCTAGTTGGGATCGGGAACAGCAACGCGCGTGACATTTCCCGGACTGCCCTCGCACGAGCTCTTCGGATATAAGGTTCAGGAAGGAAAATTTACGGATGGACATTCATTGAAAGTCGACGAATTATCATGTAAAATGGGTTTGGAAAATTTTGAAATTCGTCGAACGATTTTATTGTAGAAAAATGTACGGAGTTATCGTGTCGAACGGCGTCAAACTGGCACGGCATGGCAGGTGTACGATTATAAGTGGAAAGATTTCGATAAAGTTAATTGGAAAAAGTAATCCGATGAAGTTTGGTACATTTGGGAAATATTTGTGGAAAATACTTTTAAGTGCGTGGCTCATTTGGAAATTGACGATCTGCACTCGGCTGGGAACAGAGTGCGTTGCGAAGAACGTCAATTCTGAAAAAAATGTCATCGAAAGTTCAGTTTAAATTTTGGTGAAATTTCTGGAATTCGGGAAATTGGAACTGCACTCGTCCTATTTACGAACTTAGGATTCTCGATGATTCAATATCTAGTTTCGAAAAACTCATCAAAGGTTCAATTCAAATTTTGGGAAATCTTCTGGAATTCAGGAAATAGGAACATGAGTATTACATAAGTTGAATTACACACGGTCTAGTTACCAGCAACTTATAATTCTCAAAGAATTCATTCAGTCGCAGAAAACTTCTTATATAATTCTCAAAGATTCCGTATACAGATTCAGCAAATTGGATCATGGGATTTAAATTCGCAAAGATTCCATACAATATATTTACATAGAATTCTCAAAGATTTCAAAAAATATATTTATGAACAACTTATAATTGGCAAAGATTCCACGCAATTTTGGAATAAAACTTCTGGAATTCAGGAAAATGGAACATGAGAATTAAATAAGCTTCATTACACTCGGTCTTATGATTCTCAAAGTCTTCAGTCAGTCACAGAAAACGTCTTATAATTTTCAAAGATTTCGTATATTTTAAACTTCTTATAATTCTCAAATATTCCGTATACAATTTTGGTAAAACTTTTGGAATTCAGCAAATTGGATCATGAGAATTAAATCAGATGACTCGGCCTACGTAAGATTCGGTATACAATATATTTACGGACAACTTACATAAATAATTCATGGAAAAGCCTTCTCCCAAACCTGATGGGTAAATTAGATGTTGTATACCCAAAACTGGGTAAAAATGGTTATTTTTCTTTTTTTTGGTATTAAAGGAAACCGCCGAACAGATATTGAAATATAGTGAGAAATTGTAGAAGAAAGTGTTTAGTCAGAGTGTATACTGATGCTTGCTCATAAGAATCCAACAAGTATTTGATATATAATAACTTTAAAGAATAGTACGTACATGTAAATGAAATTTTGTGTGTATTGAGTAAGTAGGACGTTCGTCATGGGTATGAGACTTTGAGATAAGCTATTTTGGTTAAGAAGGGCTTTCTGACGTTGGTTTTTGGGTTCAAAAGTAAGCAGTTTTTGGGTGTTAAAGGCAAGTTTGGAATCAAAGCACTGAACTGGACAATACTCACAGAAGGTTTCGAAAACGCGTAGAAAATGTGTAGTTTATGTAATGGGGAGAAGAAGTAGCGATTCGGAAAATTCGAGGATAATTTCACGTGGGGTGAATAAGAAAAAAAAAACACGGTCATTAAAATGTCATTAAAATGGTTGAATAACATTGGCAAAGGATGGTAACTAAACGCATTACGATATTACTCAAGCAAGAAAGCGCTCGTTCTAATAAAAGTCTTTAGAAAGGTCAAATGAATTCGAATGTGGACTTGCATTTTATGAAGTATAAGGTCTTGGAAACTTGCAGAGTAACGAAAATTATCAGACTAAATATTCGCTATGGATTGTGTGCTACGAGCGTTACGAGAAAGCGTGTTATTTTCCGAAGACTGTTCACGTTTTCAACTTGTCCTAATTTCGAGCTAGGTTGAAAACGTCAAGAAAACTGTAAACTAGTGTTGTTTTTATTGCTTTTTCATCGATTGGAGCCCAGACGTCACGTCAGTGTTATACTATGTTAATCGCATTGAGGGCGATATTGCAATTATAATTTCGTCCTATTTAAAGCAAACTGCTTGGGTGTATCAGCTTTAAACAAAATAAAATGATAATCGATTTTATCGACCCAAGGAGCATAGATCCAGCATTTGCAGCCTACCTGTCTACCGTTCTGGGAATAAAATGCATGTTTATGCACCGGGGAAATTGCAACCCTGGGGGATTTTCCCTTAAAGAATAAGTGGCGAATGCAATTTGCAACCATCAAATTCCTCGAAATTGCACTGTAGCTATCGCAAAATTAAATTTCTTAAGAAAAAGTGAACGTTTAGTTCATTCGCAATATTAGTTTACTTTTTAACGTGGACAATTTGATCATGCGCACAAATTTATTTTTGGGTGATGAGGATTTTCCAAAACCCAAACCAATGATAAGGTATTGATGGATATTAGGTTGAAGTTTTGCAAAACCAGTTTCCCAAATTCGCTATTTAGGTCTTCGTGAACGAGGCTTATTTCAGCAACTAGCAAATCTTGGATTTATTATTAATGGCAGACAGAATGAGGGGCAGGCTTAATTTCGAGAAAGTGTGCGCGAAACGCGTATCTTCAGGGGTACGAAGCCCCAAAAATGCGAAAGGGAGGGGCCTATACGAGATTACACACATGAAAAGAGAGCTCGCTGTCTAATAACTCAAAATGTCTCATTAAAAACGCCTAATGAATTATGCGAAAGTTTCAGAAAAGGAAAAAATGGCGAGTTTGGTTTTGGCAACCACCTAGGGCTATCAAACTGGCGCCCTGTATGATGGAAAAATAATTAAAATTACCTTTGTGAGAGGACAATTGAAAAAAATTGGAGAATCCACTATACGAAACTATATAGAACCAGTGTGGGGCACGTTTGAATTTAGGGTGGAAATGGCAACTTAATCGCAATTCTGAAAAACCTAAATAACCTTTCTTTACCAAAAGAGAAGTAACGCTATGAGAACCATCAAATAAAACTACAGTAGAACCTCCAAAGTTGACCACCTCCCCATGTTGACCACATTTTAACTGATCGAACGGTCACCACAGTAACTCAATATAAGGTGACCTCTTCGTGTTGACCACCTGCACCTCTGTATGTTGCATGTTGACCACTTGGACTATGACACATATTAATAAATGATGAATGATTACTGTAAAAATGTAAGTACATGCTGCGATGCAGTCCCTTGGGTACTCAGGTTCTACTGGAAATTGTTTTGGAGCAACAAAGGAAAAAAATTTATATCATCTTTTAAAAAACTCCAACATAATTTAATTGAATATCATAATCCGCCATCTTTAAGATTTTGGAAATCTTAAAACCTTCACGGAAACAGTATTAAGTGTGCACAGGTGTGAAGCAGTTTCCCAACAGGTATTTCGATAAAACATTAGTATACTAACACTGTTCCCCACCCATTTTCAAGTCTAAATTCCATGGTCCAGATATGTAAACATCATGCTTTCTTAGTCTTCTCTTCATACCTCAAAACGTGCATCACATTTGTGAAACTGAGACCAAACATTTCAAAATAAGCTCGAACATGTAAATGGTTTTTAAGCAACGAAGGAGGAAATCTTATAAAAATCGTCAGCATGATCTTATCTACAGCATGTACTTATTGAAAGTCACGTAGATTAAATACAGTATAAACTATGCCGTATAACAGTTGTGTGAACGTCGTACGTGTTTGAAGCAGTTTCACAACATGTACTTCGAACAAACATCAGTTTACTGACATTATTCTTAAATCATTTTCAAAATTCCATGGTCCAGACATGTATACATCATGTTTTCTTAGTCTTAATATCTCCAAACGTGTGGCACATTCGTGAAAATGACACCGAACGTTTCGCAATATTCGAAACACCCCCTTGTTTCGGTTTTGAACGACCCCTACGTGCAATCATTAAAACAAATTCGTGGTACTTTTATTATGTGACGTAAGATTAAGCGCAGAGTTGGTGGGATTTGCTTACATGCTATAAATTCGTGAATTGAAGATAATAAAAATCGATTTAAATGAATTTCGCCTAGGTTGTTGAGTCATGAGTTAAGGGGTTGCACGGCAGATAGAACTGGGATAGACAAGCATTTTTTTATTATTTACATCGCAATTCCCAATTGGGCTAATATTTAAGAAAAATTCTTTCCCCATCGCATAAAAGACTGAACTTCATTATATTAAGACTCGTTCATGCTTTCTTTATCGATCCATTTGCCTATACACTAGCTCACTGACATGCCCCAACTATTTACTAAAATATCCCATTATAATAAATGGGAATTTACAATTAGATTTCATACGTGAACAACCGCTATCTTTATAGTCCCCTCCCCTCCGAACTCACCCCCTAAAGTAAAAAAACATTAAGTTTATAGAGATTATAAGGGGAGGCTATTGAGATTAAAAAAATAATGGCAATGATTAATAATGAAGTCTGCCACGGGTTGCGCCAATCTTGGATTCGAGTAACCAGGAATTAAAAACAATGCTAACGAAGTATATGTATAAAAAATACAAAGGGCAGGTAACGAGGGACCGTTCATAAACGATGTCCAAGTTTAGAGGGGAGGGTAGGGGCTCACAAAACGTTTAAACGTTTAAATAATGTTTACAAGAAAATTCCATTTATTTATACCATAATGGTATAAAATGGTGTAAAATTAATTCCATAACGTTCGAAATAATGTGTACGAGTCAATTCCAAGAAGAATTGAGGATGTATTTATGATATAAAAACAACGAAACATTTTGTCCAACTTAAAAAAAAAACTAACTTTCACCATTTTTGAACAATTTTTTTAAAAAAAACTTATTAATTGAATTTTTTGTTTAAAAAAAAGTTGCCACTGCATTCCCTTAATTATTATTTCTCAATATTTTGTTTCTAAAAATGTTGTCTTTCGCGATCATAAATTATTACTATTGCTAAACACATTTTTGTATAACAACACAGTCTAAAACCTATCATTTCAGACCTAGTTTTTTTTTTAAATTCGCCAATGGCGTTTCTGGTAGTATTAATATTTCATAAAATTTCTTAAGTTCGCAGAAATACAGTACTGTATTGTTGAAATGTGTGTAGTTTTCACTAAAATTGCAAGTTATATTACCTTCACTTGAAAATTAATACATGTACTATTTTGGTGGTCTAATATTATGTGAAATTTCGTGTAAAGTGTCACGGAAATTAATGAAAAGTTATCAGGGAGTGTCTGGTAAATGACTGCAAGTTGTCAGGGAATGACAGGCAATGTCAGGGAAAGTTTGGGAAATCGATTTCAGAATTTGAGTGTGAACCCTGAATGGTATTAAAACGTTACAAATTAATTCCATTCCATATAAGGAACGTTATAATATGTACGAGTCAGTCTTACGAATTGGCAAGAAGTATTGAGGTTGCATCGATGATATTAAACACCAAAAACATCTTGTCCAACAAAGTTAAAAAATGTTCAAAATGTTGCAAAAGTTTCAAAAAGCCGACTTTTGATGGACGTCGTTTATGCACAGCCCCAGACAAGTTTTTTCTCAAAACCACTGCCTTTTTTTTTTGCCCAAAATCTCGTCTTTACGACCCACTTCACCTTCCCCATTTTTACAACAGCATTAAGGCATACAAGTTTTCCAATTTGCCAGACAGTAAAGTAATCATCATTATCGCCATGCTAATTCCTCATTAAATGGCCTTTGCCAAATTGCCAAGGTTAACCGCGTGTCACCCAAACAGTCGATTTGGACCAATACAATAAAAGACCGTAGAGGGAAACTGGTACAGTTTATTCCAAGATCGTTCGGGATATTATGGGATAGCGGCTAGGTCCCAGGTGACCCATTCCGGTCCGAGATAGCTGGGGGAAAAAATATCATCCCACGTAGAC
This sequence comes from Kryphioiulus occultus, assembly GCA_034687865.1. Taxonomy (NCBI): domain Eukaryota; kingdom Metazoa; phylum Arthropoda; class Diplopoda; order Julida; family Julidae; genus Kryphioiulus; species Kryphioiulus occultus. The sequence continues at coordinate 20,063 of JAQGAF010002045.1, forward strand.
GTGCGTTAAATTTCAGCCCAAAAGTAACCTAATAAACCAATATTGATTCTCCATTAGAGTCAACCAACTACTGTATCATTAAACACTCGTAATGGAATATGAAGATTTAAGGTCAAACTCAGACTCTCCAAATAGCACCAGCCTAGTTGCGAGTTGAAATGAGAGGAAAATTTTTCGTGTAAATTAACGGTAACTGCATGGAAATTAAACGGAGCGCATATGGACCAAATGTTGTTTCACGAAGGAAATTTTGACAGTCGAAGGGTCGTTGGGGTCAATCCTTCAACTTTTCAACGAGACCCCGAAAACGTTTCGGTTAAACGAGAAACGTTAAAAGGGGCGAGGTCTACGCCCTAATGGCGGAATAACTTTTGTTTAATTAAGTATACGATCAACCGAATCTAATTTTACTGCATTAAGCTCAAAATTAAAGACGAGAATCTCATCGGTGAAACTGGTTAAATTCACGATGCAAAACTGCTCATGTTCAAACATGCTCACGCGTAGTTCATACCGAAATTTGCATCTCAATTTCCCTGACCTGCCCTGACCAAATCTGATTAATTTCCCTGACTTAACGAAGAAAAAATGTTCAATTCTATAAGACTAATGGTCACTGTGGAAACGTTAATTGAAAAAGTAATGAAACGATCAAACGAATATCAAACCAAAGTGAAAATCATCGTGGTCGAGTTTAACCAGCCAAAGTCAACTTCATTTACTGGTTAACAAATGACACTTAGTCAGATGTAAACAAATGAAACAAATGAAAATTGTTAGCTTCTTTCATCAAGCACATTTTTATAGGGAAAATAAAGTTTGCTGAAGATGACCCTAACGCCTTTAAAGCTGCAAGAATGACAATTCTGAAAGTAAACTTGCTTAGTTTACTTTCCGCACTTTTTTTTAAAAAAAAAAATCTTATTTTTCATATTATTCATGCAGCACACAGAACAGTTTTTATAATGGCAATTAGAAATTTACCAATCAAGTTACATAACTATTCAAAGTGTAATCATCAAGAATGTAGTATTCTTAAATAGTTTCTTAACAATATCATTAAAATCGTGAAATTTCTGTTTAGCAATCATGAAAAAACAAAAAATCTTATTTTTCACAATATTCACGCAGCACGCAGAATTGTTTTTAATAGAAATTAGAAATTCGTCAATCAAATTACACAACTAATCAAATCAAGTAATCAACAAGAATGTAATATTCTTAAATAGTTTCTTAATTATATTATCAAATCGTGAAAATTCCGCCGAATAAGCATCACTTAAAACACTACCTAAAGTGCACAGTATAGTATGGCACTAATTTTCCGATGATAACATTTCAAATAGGATATCCAGTTGTTTACGATTAGTTAAAACTGACATTTTCCCCAGAAACACCAACACGAAACAATGATTTTTTTTCATCCGAGTATACATTTTATGACAAATGCATTGTGTGGGACAGTCTCGTGGGTTATCAGAACTGGCAACGTACTTAATGCCACCCAAACAGTTTGCAGTTTTACGGAATATATTGCATTACACTTTAGGTGAAATGACAAACCTCTGCTGGAATAACCATGCACATAACTTACGCAAGGAGCGAACCCACCCCGCTGTTAACACACTGCACGTTTTAATTCCATCTGGATACAAAACGATAATGTAAACTCTGTGTTCCAGGAGTGTACAATGCATCTTCGTCACGTATATATAGTTAGTTATACATGCGATAAAATAACCACCGCTAACGAAAGGGCGGAATAATTAAGGGGAATTAATTGTTAGTGTCTGGGTGGGAGGTTACATTATGTCGTTTCATGCCCCGCCCATCGCTAACTAAGCATGAATATTCATGGTTAATTTAGCTACCAGCACAAAGGCGATAACTACAGTAGTTGGGCGGTTGTAAAGCCATCACTTAATCTAATCTCTGATTAATATTAATTTTGAGCGATAATGGAGCTGACTGAACATTTTTCGTTTTCCTAATTATTTAAATTTTGATGAACAACTGTTGACAATCCAAACAGATTATATTTTATTAGCAACCATGATGACTACTAATTTCTGAACACGAAATTCCCAGTTTCCAATTTTTCCAGGATCATAGTCTGATTTTTCCTGGCTAAAATACAGATTTTATTGACCAAATATGTATCGCAATTTTTTTGAAAACAATATTTAGTAATAATAATAAGGAAATAGTGTAGGGGAATTTTTTTTCGAAAAAACATCTCAAATGGTAGGTTTTTAGTCAACATAACCAAACTAACACATCTCAGTGTCGGATTTTACGACCATTTCTCTGAAGTACTACCAGAAATAATGGATTTTAGTTTTCCTTCAAGTTTTTTTTTTTTGGAAAAATAATGAACAATTTTAAGGGATTGTTTTTATAAAAACTAGATCATCAATAATGCAGATCTAGACCAGTGAAATGTTTAGAAACATTGATATTGACAAAAAATAGCAGCATAGACGGAACAACACAAACAATGGATTTTAGGAGTTTTTCAGAAATATTAATGACGGAAATTTTCCTTTTTTTGAAAAAAAAACTAATTTACCAATAAGGCATAAAATAAGATTAATTCAGGCAAAATTATTAGAAAATAAATCACAAATGCTGAATTTTAGGAGAATAGTGGAATTGATTATCGGACCAATCATTTTGTGTTAATCAGAATTATAACGAACAAACACAAAATGAAATTTTGGTACTGATAAATTCCAGGTTTCAATTCAAAATTCCCTGAGTTTACCAGGTTTTTCAGGTTGAATATAAAATGTACTGACGTTTCCAGGTTTTTCAGGTTGCTAGTCACCATGAAACAAACATAAGTGCAGTATTTGGACGTCATTTTAGATTCTAGCGTTTACCGCGTCACCTGCTGGCACTTCCCGTGAACCAACTACGGGAAACAAACTTTATGGAGTTCTGTCTTTTTTACAAAATTAGTTTCTTGTAACTAAGTTTTTTAAATAAGTTCCTGCAATGATGGTAGAGTTTTATTGACACCCTGTACGTTTGAAGTTAAGACGTACAGTACATGCTTTGTCGTTTTAATTAGTCAAAAACAATAAAACAAAACGAGGTCGAAATTTCAAGGTAACACGAAAAATAAAGGGTTTAGGCTGGTTAAGGTAATAAAAGCATTAATGCGTGTCAAGTTGAGCTGACTGCAGTCGCCAGATGTCGCCACTATTTTCGCTGGTACTCACTCACCCTCTCTTATAGGACCGTTTTACGAGCCACACTTTACTTTTCCAACTTTTATGAAACACTTGTTTGGCGATTATTGCATAAAACGACTATTTTATGTACCTTTAAACAAATAAGATTCCCCCACCGCAAAGGCGCATTACACGAGAATCACGGTTTTTTACAACCCCATAGCTACTCAAAATAAGCACGATTTTTTACTGGTGATTACCTTTTTTTACGAACCCCTGTGTTGTGTGTGTGTGTGTCAATGTTAAATGGTAATCGTCTATATGGCACGCATATGTGTCTTATAGCGTACTTAAAGCTGTAGCGCCATACTATTCATTCATACAGGCAGCCATATTGCCCATAAACTTTTAGGAAACTGTTTATTAAAAGGCAAACGAATTTATTTACTCTCCGATTCAGCTGTTTCCATCAAACGTTAACGACCAAGAGTCAACGGAACGATGACGTCATTTTGACTATAAAATCGTTGGGTGATATGGCAAGTACTGTATCTCTCAAAGCAAATGGAGAAATCAAAGTCCTTATATTGTCCTAAAATTAACGACTTTTATACGTTCGAAATAAGCACGTGGCGAGCACGCGCAAGTGCACAAACAGTCTGGTGACCTTTGACCAGTCTCGAAAAATGAGCAGCGCCATCTGTGTTAGATCGTTAATGTCTGCAAACACTTATGTCAAGTTCAGGAATTACAGTATATCATCATTTTAGGAGGAGGAGGGTTAAGTATTACAGTATGACATCATCTTGGAATGAGAAGGGGTCAAATAATACCCATTGTCATCATCTTGGGGGAGGAGGTCATGTCATACAGTATGTCATAATCTTTGGGGGTCAAGTACATGTATTACATTATGTCATCTTTGGGGTCATTGGGGTCAAGTACATGTTTTACATTATGTCATCATCTTTAGGGGCCAAGTACATGTTTTACAGGTAAGTAACATCATTTTTGGAGGAGGGAGCGGGGGTTCTAATATTACAGTATGTCACGATCTTAGAGGGACATACATCATCTTGGGCTAACAAGATGATCATCTTTGTGATTCATTTTTGCAAAAAAAAAAAAATTATTTCGTCTTCCAAATTCGGCATTTCTTATCTATGTTTATGTCATCATTAGGGAGAAGGGTATGGGAATCGTGCCAATGTGATGATGTAATACTTGAACGCCCCCTTGGATATGTATTGCATCAAATAAGGACTGATACATGTATCTGTGTTTGAAGAAACATGTCACCGAAGTAGCATGTAGCAAAGTAGTAACAAACAATTAATGAACTGTACTATTCTGACAGTACAGTGTATTCTGAACATGTTTTATCAATTTGTTGTGATAGTACATTACTGTAATAACTTTAATATGTCAGGAAAGTCATTCCACACCTATATCTAGAATAAACATAAAATGTTATTACATGTAACAGTTTTCAAACGAATCTTAGAAATGTGTTGATATGTGTTTGAAGAAACATGTCACCAAAGTGGTATATGTAACAGTGCCACGAACTGTACTATTCTAACAGTACAGCTTATTTTTAACATGTTTTATAAATTTATTCTGACAAAATGTTTAAGGAAAACTCTTATTCCACATCCTTATATGGAAAAAAATGTTTGGAAGACATTGTAACGTGCAACAAAAATTGCGTGTATTTAAAAAAATTACATGTAGTAGTTTTCGAAATTTAAATAATTGTTACTGCCTCATACAGGGTGTCTGATAAACTAGTGGCCAATGACATTAGCATTACCAGCGAATTTGAGAAAATGTTTCGTGACTTTAGTGATCTTGATTTTATACGAAACTGAAGATAAATTAGCATATTCGCAGTCTTGAATTTCAAATTGTGGATTAACTTAAGGAATTTGTGCGTAAATTGCACCTGGACCCGAGCAAACACATGCAGGTAAGAGCCAAAACATCTGGAAAAACAAAAGGGGTTTGCAAGGAGGGTTAATAACAATATCGTCTATAAAAAGCTAATTTTATGTCGTCTAAACTAGTTCTTTAACAAACAAGCCCCGCTGTGCTCTTCCAAGCCCCATTTCTGGCTTTTATTTAATAACTTTCGATGCACGAAATGATTTATTTTATGTCTTTCCATTATAAACAAGAAACGTAAATTTGGACACAGATGGGAAAGGAGGGGGGGGGGGGGGGGGGGGTGTAATTAATTTT
>JAQGAF010002046.1:0-25476 GCA_034687865.1 Kryphioiulus occultus
GAATAAACGCTATTAGATAATTTAGAATGCTGAACAAGTCATGAGACCACATATCTGACAGCCGCAGAATGCAAAGGTGATACAAGTTCAAAACTCCAAAAACACTGATTATAAATTTGCAGCGTCACATCATTGACCTTAAGCCTTATCAACCCGCAGGATTTACCTTAGATATGAGTTTGGAATCCTGCAGGAGCGACTGGGAAATACTGTAATCTCTTACTTCGTGCACGGGTTGGGGGGCCGAGGGAATGTCGCGCGACATGGGATCGGAACACCGAGTAATGCACATGCTAAATATTTAAAAAATCACAAGTTTTAAACAGTATCGACAATAATATTCAAGACAGCAATTGTAGCAGAAAAGTCAAATTCGACCGGCAAAAATGGCGGGCCTCACTAAAACGTGATTCTCACCAACCAGCACGAGCTTTTTCGAGATTTCTGCATTCAGGCCAGTAGCAACTTTTTGCCGTTTTTCTCGTCTAGATTCGTAGTTTTGCACTAAATTAACTAATGTTCATCCTAAATCAACTTGTCCTAAATAATTACACAACACTGAATCTGTTTGCTGAATTCAACCCTTTCCTTGACCCCAAATATCCATCAAACGCTTTTCAATAAGCGTTTGACAAGTTTAAACAAGTCAGTTTTCTCTATTTTTTTAAAACTTGGGCTGCCCAAGAGAAACTTCGGAATATGCCCTACTGCTGCCCTGCATAGACACAATGAGAAAGTGGGCTTTTCCTAATGGCTCGTAGGCTAGCAGTGATTGCCTGCGGTTAGGGCAGCAAAAGAAATTGCATTTTTAGGTTAGTTTAGGCTAGAACAGGTCAAGATAAGTTGGGATAAACACTAAAAGAAGCAACAAAAATGGATAAATTGCGACAGCTAGGAGAAGCGTCATCCTTGTATAGACAAGTATGTTTAAAATACAGTATATTTTGTGCAAATTTGGAGCAGGGCATATTCCGTAGAATATCTAAAAATTCTTTCTTGGTCTAGCTCCAAACTTTATGAATCGCAGTTTGGAATGATTCATCTCCAATTATTGTTGGATCATTCCAGACAGCGATCCATAAGTTTCTAACTTTTACAAATTTGCTGTTCGGTGTAACCTGCCCGACATTAAATTTCAAAATTCAAATATTAAATTTCGAACAGGATTTGAGGAAGAGTTGTTTTCATAAAATTCATAGCCAGAAAAATGTACACGAGCTACCGAAATAATTTGCGGCTAGGGTTTTTCGCGGAAATTTTGACAAATTTTCTATGTTAGCAGGTTTTTTTGCTCCTATTTACAGCCAAAGCGATAATTACAGAAAAACCGAAAAACGGTAATTCAAGCAGGTTAGCAAATTGAAAGTTGCATAGGCCATTAATTTGTTTCACTAAAATGGTCGGTTTTTCAATGTAAATAGATTTTGGATGCTGTGGATATCTCGAAAAGGTTAATATGGGCTACAAAGATGTGCTTTGGTACAGTGGCAGTGGAAAGGATATTTGGGTAATAATTTTCCCCACCCAGGGGCATAATGCATTTCAGCCATGTACAAGACCAGCGAAACGTTTACACTTAAACACTATTTAACACTTAGAATTGTCGAAGAGCAAACTTAAAATGCGACGTATTAAGCGAATAAAATAATGAAAAAAAAGGTTAAAAACTCGAAAATCTAAAATAATCTTAGCTGCTTTTAGAGCGGCTCTAAGCCATTGGCACATAATTACACAAAAAAATCAACAAAACAAAAAAGTGGATTTTGGAGCTGAAGATCCAAAACCCGAATTAATTTGTACAAAAGCATATTATAAATTATTTTTAAAAAGGCAACTGAGGGCACAACGAACACGACTGTATATGGCGTATTTGTCGCCTGAAAATATGCATCCAGTGGCGAGATAATGTTTTATACAATGAAGGACTAGCAGTTTCAGGATTGTTACATTCCTGTGATCGCAGTTTGTCAGGCTCAAGTTTGAAAAATCATGTCTTCGGGTGAAATTCAAAACACCATCCAGAGACCACATATTTTCATTTCGTGGCTTGGAATTCGCAACAGTACAAGCCGTCATTTGGAAATTTATGAACCATATCAGTAACTCATGCTGCCAGAAAAAATCAACATTGCTATTTTCAAATTTTTCATAAGCCAGAACTATACCATAGGCTAAGGAAAAACAATGGGCGAATTTGGACATTTTTATATTCTTTTTATTCCATTGTTACTTTCATGTGATTGTCATTTCAATATTTAATTCAAAAGATTAAGGCAATTTTAAATGACCATTTATTATAGACGGAATTAATATATCCTAGTGTAAGTGGATGAATGGAGGGCGAAAGTATTTTTTTTAATATTTTTGTCTATGCAACATTGAAATAATTTAACCCGGCTGATATTTAGTATTTTAGTTATTCAAAAAAAAAAATAGTTTTTTTATATTTTTACTAATTTCATCTATTTTTAATATAACATTCGGATAAATTAATATTAATGATATTTTATCAGTACAACATTTTTTTGTATTTTTATAATTTTTGTCTACATTCTATATACCATTGAAATAAATTAACCCGAATGTTATTTTACTTCTTCTAAGCTTTTTTATATTTTTACTATTTTTAACTCATATTCAATATAATATTCGGAGAAATTTATCCAAATATTACTTATTTGTTCCAATAAATTATTTTTGTACTTTTTCTATATTCCCAATGATATTTTATTAGCGCAAACATTTTTTTTATATTTTAGAATTTTTTTCTATCTTCTATTTTTCAATTTTCTATATTTTTTCATTGGAATAAATTAACCTGAATGTTATGTTACTAAACATTTTTTATATTTTTACTAGTTTTTATTCATATTCAAATTAACATTCGGAGAAATTACTCCTAATGTCATTTATTTGTTAAAATTAATTTTTTTGCATTATTACTATATTTTATCATTATTCGAGGGGTTCATCCTAAGATTATACATTTCAATTATTTTGCCTAGTTTTACTACAACACTAATATATTTATATATAGCATTATATTTCCAATTAAATCTTCATTTCTTTGTTATCTTGTCTATTTTAGGGGGTTAGTTTATCAATAGTTTGGTTTGCCGAAATTTTTTGTCCAAATTTCTACCATTTTCTTTATTTAATTTAACATTGGAATAAATTATTCCTGATGTTATTTTCTTGAAATAACCCATGTAACCGGTAAACATATTGGCATTTGCTTTTTTTCTATAATCACCATGAGATTGACATTAATTTATTCTAGACTCGATTTCATTAGACTAACTTCATCCTAATGTTACAGACTGTATTTTGTAATTATTTTTTTCACTATAACACTAGAATAAATTCAAATTTAACGCAGCATTTCAATATTATTTCAAAGCTTAATTTGTTAATTAAGAGGTTAATTATGAGATTGCCAAAATTAAGCTTTGAAATAATATTGAAATGCTACGTTAAATTTGAATTTATTCTAGTGTTATAGTGAAAAAATAATTACAAAATACAGTACTAATCTAGGGGGTTAGATTGCTCCAAAATTGTTTTTGTTTATTTTTACATGTGTTATTCATATTCAATACAACATTGGAATAAATTAATCCTACTGTCATTCTATTTCCCTAAACATTTTTTGTAAATTTTTACTATTTTTCTACATTTAATTTTACACTGGAATAAGTTATTCATAGTGTTATTTTTTTATTATCACAACTAACCCATATGCATGTTCGTGTACAACACTGCAGACATTTTTATATGAATTAATTCTAGTGTTATGCAAGTTTTACTTTTCGTATTAGCGATATAACATTGGAATGATATCATCCTAATGTTACCCATTTCGCATGTTTTTTTCCCATTTTTACTATAACACTGGAATAAATTCAAATTTAATGTAGCGTGTTATTTCGAAAGTTAAATTTTCATTTTTGTTACCATGGCAATTTAGGGGGTGCTTGAAAAAGAATCCATATAGTACGAATTCTATCAATTTAACTTTGGCATGCATGGCGTTTCATTTTGCCGAAATTGGCGACATAGACAAACATCCTCTCCAAATGACAGCTTGCAGTATTAAGAAATCAACAACATCTACCTGACAATTCTGCTTCGGTTACTTTTTCGCACTAAGAGGTGCGTGTGTGGCATTTTTGGGAATCTTGAGGAAGGAGGAGACAACGCCTCAGATTAAAGCTGAAAATTAATGTTAATTCAGCATCCTATAGCCGGTCCAAGCCGAGGATGAACTTTCCCAGTTTCCACGATGGGACCAAGCTCTCGCATCGCAAAGTCAATCTTACCTGAAGGCAAAGGGCATCTAGGCGATAATCTTGCGAAGCATGCGCCCTACGTCCCTTTCCCTACTGTCTTCCCTTGCAGGTGGTGTTCCGTTGCGCGTTGGTGACTGGTTGGCGCTTCCGATGCGACGCCGGGGTCGCTTGAACTTGGCCATGTCTTCGTTGAACACGTCCCCGGTACGTAGGGCTGAGATGAGGTCGTCAAACTCGCCGGCTTTCTCTGCACCATTCACGGTGCGATAGCCATTGGTGGTTCCGTTCTTCAGCAAGGGCGCCACTGTCTTGGTATCATCCGGCAGGCTGTCTTTCCTCTCCTGTTGCTTCTTTTTGAGCTGAAACGATGTGATGGAATGGTAAGTTTTGCAAGGTTTTTAACTTCTACAATATGGTTATGTGGCCAAGACCCCCAACATGATTCATAGCCATTTCCTGATCTAAAATTCATCCATGTTTTATCTTACATCTTGTAAACGTTTTATAATTGTACTATTGTTACTCATATTCAATATAATGTTTGGAGAAATTAATCCTGATGTTATTTAGTGTTCAAATTAATTATTTTTGTATTTTTTCAATATTCCCAATGGTATTTTGTTAGTACAAACATTTTTTTATATTTTTAGAATTTTTGTCTATATTCAATATAACATTGGAATAAATTAACCCGAATGCTATTTTACTACTACACCTTTTTATATTTTGACTATATTTTACTCATATTCAGTACACTGTTCGGAGAAATTAATCCTAATGTTATTTATTTGCTCAAATTAATTTTTTTGCATTATTAATATATTTTATCTGTATCCGAGGGGCTCATCCTAAGGTTACACATTCCTCAATTATTTTTCCTATTTTTACTATAACTCTGTAATATATTCATATATAGCATTATACATGTATTTCCAATTAAATCTTCATTTCTTTGTTATCCTGTCTATTTTAGGGGGTTAGTTTATAAATAGTTGTTTGCCAAAATTCCCCAAGTGACTCGTATAAACATTTACATTTGCTCTTTATTTTTGGAATCTTTGTTCACCTCCAGTTAAGTCTTGATATTTTTTACCATCCATGTTTTCTGCAGTAAAGTCTAATTCCCACCCAATTCCGACCTACGTCTGATACGACTGGTCCCAACTGTAAAATGGAACAGTAACACATTTGCAAAGTTCATTGTTGTGTACCTCTATTTCCTTCTTGGCTCTCTTGTCGTCAGCCTCCTTTTTCTTCTTGAAGTCGTCGTTTTCGCGCTTGGCTTCGTTGAACATGACGACAAAGGTGTCAAAGATGCCAAAAAACTCGTGCGGCTTTACCGTGTTAGGGTCCTCGCCGAAACGTTTCACGACTTTCTCAAACTGCAAACAAAATGAAAACGCGGTGTTTTTGGAAAAATGCTTCCACAATATATCCACAGTATATAATGACATTACGTAATATGCGCACATTATATTATCATTTACGTCACATTTGGCAGTTTTTCTTTCATTTTTTTTCCAAATTTTCCCAATTTTTCCGCTAAGATTGACCGAAAAGCTCACCATTGATTTCATGTCCAAGTACAATTCCTCCAGCTCTGAAAACTTGTAGGTGGCCGTAGTGATGAAGTCCTTCATGACTGGCACGTACTGATCGCCGGTGATCGCGCCTTGTTTACGATGATATTCCAGTTCCTGAAATCACAGGGAGTTATGATGTGTTGCCAACTAAAAAGCTCTCAACATTCACGATGATTAAATTTGGACATTACCATTTCGACTTCTCTTAGCCCTGCTTTTAAAGATTTCATTTCCCTGTCTAGCTCGTCAATTCTGCAAAATGAACATAAACCGTGTGTTAAATCGACCAAAGCTACTTGTTACCCGGAGCAAACCTTCTCTTCTGACATGGGCCATTATACTTACTGTACTTTTGCTGCCTTCTTGACATGCTGCACGTCCTGCCCCAACTCGTAGGGCTTCTTGAATTCCGCCTTGCTGCAGTTGTGTGTCTCCAGAGTCTCCACCAAATAGTGCAGCAGGGTCATGTTGCTGTTGCCATTCGACTTGGTGTCCCTGATCCGGTTCAGGCTGACCAGCTTGAACCCACAGGCGTTTCCTCGCTGACCCCGGTTCATGTAGTTGCCGAATGCCAGCACCATTTCCAGGATCTTCTTGATGCGCTTGCTGCGAGGCAGTTCTTTGGAAGCCTCCAGAACAGCTAGTTACCAAGGATCATACCATTTTACTTTTTTACAACAACAAAAATCAATGATTTTGGAATGTACTCAAGACTTGACTTGCAACCAACTGAGATGTTCTTACCTACAATTTGCGGCCTTACATCTTTCATCCTCTCATTGAAGGTCTTTTTGAAACAAAGCGTGCTCAACCTTTGCTCGTAGTGGTCGATGCGTCCAACCTCGAACAGGAAGCGATCGGCTTTAGTCAGGTGGGCTTTCTCCTCGCTGTGTTCCTCTAAAAGTGTTCTCTCTCCGGAACTCGGGATGAATTTTAGCAGCTAAAACGAATACAATCGTTACGGAGGTATTTGAAATTGCCTGATTTATCTAGTTGACATTGGCAGGCTGTCAAGCAGTACAAAGGTAGAATAATATAAGAAATATAGGAAAAATTAAAACAAATATAGGAACAATATAGGATTTTTTTCTGAAAAAATCAGCAAATTATTGCAGTTAAGAGCATTTCCAGCTTTTTAATTGTAATTACTCAATTTGGTATACAATTTTCACACTTTCTCAGATGCAAATATCAGATTTTTGTTCACATACATATATTTCTTCCTATGCAAATATTTGATTTTGTTTCAAAATTTTCACCATATATTTCAGGAAAACATTGCAACATCATGAACGTAATTTTAGAATGACAGATTTTTCAGACTCATCTACAATAAGCCTAATGAGAACGCCGAAGGCATATTTTTTTTACAAAAACTAGAAAACTAGTGTAAATATTAACATTGAAGAGATCGCCATAGGCGAAATTAAAAAAAACTTCAACCATAATGCATTTTTAAAGACATGCTTTCGTTAATTTAAAAAAAAGTGTAGGTTACAAAAACTAGGCCACAAATGATTTCAGATTTCATTTCTATGTAAAAACTAACATTTAAATACTGACATTTAAGAGAATGCCATAAGGGAAGTTTAAAAAAAAAAAAAAAAACTAGCCATAATGCATTTTTAAGGACACGATGTATGCAATTTAAAAAAAGTGCAGTTTACAAAAACCAGGCCACAAATGATGATTTCAAATTTCGTTTCTAAAAAAATTTAATGTGTTTAAATACTAACATTTAAGAGAACGCCATAAGCAAAGTTTAAAAACAAAAACAAAAAACTAACAGTAATGCATTTTTAAGACATTCTTGGAAATATTAATAATCCTCAGAATGTCGGGGGCAATTTTTTTATAAGAAAACTAGAAATGATAGCTTTAATAATAATTTCGGCATGCTGCAAGCGACATTTTTAGAAAAACGTGATCTGAGATGATGACTTTTATCCAGTATATATTATATTTTTATTTGCCACAGCAGTTTGCAGTAAAATATAGGAATTTTTCTAAAAATATAGGAAATATAGGAATCACTTGACAGCCTACATTGGTTTTTGAGACTCACCTGCTCGATCATATCCTTTGGCAGCTCATCCTTCTTGTCCATACTCAAAATAGCTTGACAGATGTCCATGACGTCCACTTTCAGCTTCTTCAAGAGGATGCCACAATTGGTCGCCCTTTGAGCATCGATCACTGAAATAATGCGATCTTTGCCCTGGTGTTGCTGCTTGATGGCATCACCAAACATCACGTCGTTCTTTCAATAAATATGCAAATAATTCAAAAATCAGATAGTTTTTCTAAAAAAAACTAAATTATCCCATTACTATTGACGATTCTTGTGTATAACATCAAGCCTTCAGTAAGGCAATACTGAATAGGTGCAGTTTAAAATTGCTTACTTGTTGTTTCTGGTATGCCGAGAAGGTCTTATCAAACTCTTCTAAATCCATTTTATCGTAGAGCTTTGCATCGTCCAACTCTGTCCACACAGTGCCATCTAATTTGTTCTAAAAATAACAAGAACGATAATCAGACCTCTGTAAGAGCACACTAAAGGTGAAACATCCTTGCAGATGCATGGTTACCACTCAAATTCTCAAATAGGTTTCCCTGACTTTCCCTGACAACTTGCAATCATTTTCCTGACATTTCCTGACAACTTGCAGTCATTTTCCTGACATTCCCTGACAACTTTTCAGTAATTTCCCTGACATTTTACACGACATTTCCGACAATATTAGACCAAAAAACATGTATTAATTTCAAGCCCTGAATCGAAGTTAACAACATTTTCGGAGATTTAGATCACAAGTAATAAATTTGTATAATTACTAGCGAAATTAACATTTAAGTAAATATAACGGGCAATTTTTGTGAAAAATACACATATTTCAACAATTCAGTACTGTATTTCGGCGGACATTAGAAATAGTAAGAACTATTAATACTACCAGCAACGCCATAGGCGAAATTTTAAAAAAAACAAGGTCTTAAATGATAGGTTTTAGTCTATGTTGCCATACAAATTTTTTTTAGCAATAGTAATAATTTAGAATTGCGTAGGGCAACATTTTTATAAACAAAATATTGATAAATAATAATTAAGGGAATGGCAGTGGCAACGTTTTTCAAAACAATTCTATTCATAAATTTGCTGAGAATTTAGGCGCGATGCAGGCGAAATTTTTGTTTAAAAAAATTTTTTTCAAATGATGAATGTTAGTTTTTTTTAAATTGCTTTTAATAAATAGTAAACTATCTTCATTTCCCTGGCATTCCCAGACTTTCCAGGACGTGGGATCCCAGAGATGTGCTTACATCGGGGAGCTTGGCCCAGTTGAAACACTTGAGGGGCATTCTCGATTTTGGAATGTCCTTCTTTGGCAGCGTCGTGACCTTATTGAGACCTGGCATTGGAAATCCTAAAATTGAAACTTGATTAGAGGAGTGCTCTATTGGTGTTTAACAGATAAATTCAATTTTCCTTACTCTGAGACGGTGGTTGCGGAATTCCTGGAGGCGGTGGTGGACCAGGAGGTGGGGGCGGGGGAGGTCCTCCGGATTTCACTGCATTGAATGTGGGCAACATCGGTGGCGGTGGCGGCCTGCAATCTGGAATCTTCATGCCGTTGGTTGCCGCTGACTGAAGTCCCACTTTGGCATCATCTGGGAGGCTTCCACCTTGGACCAGCTGATCCAGCCTAAGTCGCTCTGCCTTTTCACTTTCCATCTGTCAGATACAAGAAACACGGGTGGCGATCGAAACAAAATCAGTATTTTTAAATCTTAAAACAAAGTTGATCATGGCAGCTGCATTCACATGGTGACTACTAATTTCTGAAACCAAATTCCCTGAATTTGTTGGTTTTCCAGGGTCATCGTCAAATTTTTGCAGGTTGAAAAATAGTGTTATGATTAAATGTGTGCTAATATTGACTAATAATAAAAAAAATGCTGTAGGTCAAATTTTTTGAAAAATTATCCCAATGGCAGGGTTTTAGTGCTTTTAAAAAAACAAATGATACAATGATAAATTATCAGAAATAAAGGATTTCAGATGTAATCTCTCAAAAACGTTTTCCGGAAATATTAGTAACAAAGGCAACACTGATGGCAATTTTAATTTTTTTAACTAAATCACTAATAATGCATAAATAGAGATTAATTTAGGGGCGCCGCAATCACAATTTTTAGAAAAACTAAATCACAAATGCTGAATTTGTAATCATTTGAAATGAATATCCATCTGATGGATCTTATGAACATTTCTTTGAAAAACTCTACGAGAAATAATGGATTTCAGCTGTATTTTTCTTGAAATATTTTTTGGAAATAATAATACTGCAGCTTTAGACCATTTTGACAATTTCATAATTTCATACAGTATTAATATTGAACTAAATTATCGAAAAAGACCAAAATCGAATAAAAAATTATCAGAAATAACGGATTTTAGATGTAATTTCTCGGAAACGTTTGTCGGAAATATTAATAACATTAAAGGCAACACTGGCAATTTTAATTTTTTAACTAAATCACCGATATTGCATAAAACTAAATCGCAAATACTGCATTTTAGGAGAATGGTAGAAATGATTATCAGACCAACAATTTTTATACTAACTTCTCAAAATTAAAACAAATTAACACAAATTTTGATACTAAAAAATTCTAGGTTCAAGTCAAAATTCCTGGAGTTTCCAGATTGATCAAGTTGATTATAATAATCCCTGAGGTTTCGAGGTTTCCAGGTTTTACAGGATGACAGTCACTATGATGCAGGATAGCTGCAGAATTACCAGCATGGAAATTTCGGTGATCCGGCATTCCAACTCGGCAATTTTCTGCTTGGCTTCCAAGTGGCCCACCGACTCCTTCTCCAGTTTGGCGCGAGTCTTATTCAAGTCCATTTCAATGTCCTCCTGAAGTTGCCAGAAAAAATCGCCTGCAGTTAGTCAATGGCAGAAGCAACCATCCAACCTATCATATTCGAAATTTTAAATTTGTTACCTTTTCCTGAACTTTGATGTCGTATTCTTGCTCCTTCTTTTCAAGTTTGGTGATGAGATCGGTATTCTCCCTTTCGAAAGTTTCGGCCCTATCCCTGGCCGCTTTCAGTTCCTCCTCCGTGGCTAACAATTCGACTATTTTGTTGACATTGATTTCGATGGGTGCCACGTCCGGATTGTTCTGCTTGTCGCTCTGGAGGACGATCTGCTGGACAACCCTGTCGATCAGCAGGTAATGCTGTGGTGTTGCACGATTCTCCACTAAAAAAAGTTCTAATATCAGTAAAATTTTCTGGGACATATGGGCAACCGTTTGAAAAACGTGGCATATTCACCATTCAGCAGCATCATGTGTTGGAAAATCGACAATAGGTGCGGGTAGGCAGCAGTGTGACTAAGTTTTGTCTTGAGGGCTTCGCACAAGGAGGTGACGCTCTTTGAGTCGTAGCGAATATCCCTGTAACTGCTCGCTAGCTTCTTTTCATCCTCGTTTCGGACCATCTCGAACAGGTCCAAGTGAAAGTCCAGAGTGGCATTTTCGTGACTGCGCAGCTTGTCGATGACCGGCTGGATACCCAGCATGAGGAACTCGTACCGCAAGTGGATCCGGAATTCCAAGTGGTACTATCGAAGCAAAATGAGGGTGACTCGAGACTCATCATCAAGGGTGTACAAAGGTGCCTGTTTTAATCTCACTAACTAACCTGCCCAGGGTCATATTTCAGCATGGCGTTGATGAAGGACATCACCACCGTCTTGAAATTTACTTCGTCTCTGTACACGCCCATGCTCCGGTCCAAATCGTTTACTATCGTCTGTAATGGACAAATAATGTGCTTACCCACTGCACAGCAAACTGGCTGCCTCCGTTATTGGCAGAAGATACCAGGAGCAGGCATGTGGCCAGTTGTATACAATTTTTCACATTCAAGAATCAGATATTTTTCATATTTTTTTTTACACGCAAATACCTGATTCTTTTACATTTAACCCAATTTTCTGAAAAATATTTCGCATTTTCATGAGCTATAATTACAGCGTTTCTCAAACTATGGACAGCGACCCACTATATTTAGAATGACAGACTTTGCGACCTGCCGACAATACTGAGAATGCCATATGCAAAATCTAAAAAATTCGACTAGAAAAGGATTTAAAATGTATTTTTGTGAACATGATTTGTAGCCATAATGCATTATTAAGACATTGTTAGAAATATTTGTATCCGAGAGAACTCTCTTAGATAATTAAGAAAACTGATCAAAATAAAAATCAGCAAATCTTCGTTTTTTTATGAAATTAAGGCAGGGTTCATACCAAAATTTGGAACTCAATTTCCCTGACTTATCAAATAAAAAATATCCCATGTAAGTAAAACTAACTTTATTTTCCACACTTTGCCCAAGTATTTCACATGCAGATATCTATTTTTTTTAAAGTTTGCATCTAATATTTTTGAAAAAAATCGTATTTTCATTCGCCACGATCCTGCATATATTTTAAAATTGAAAAAGTCATAGGCAAAATTTTTACAAAAAATACACCACAAATGCTGGAAGCCAGGGGGTGGGGCTTCCTTTTCTAAAAAAAAATTCTATGGTTGATAATAGGGGGTGTCAATCCTAAAAAAATAAGTGTAAATGAAATTGACTAATTTGTGTGCGCATCCTTAAATGACTATCAAAACCGGTTTTTCAGGTTTTGGTAGCCATATGCACACGCACACATCAATTAGTCAATTTAAATTCTATTTTTTTTAGGATTGAAACCCCCTAATATTAACATAAGAGCAATGCCAGCAGAATTAACATTTAAGAGAGCGCCGTAAGCGAAATGTTTCAAAAACATTACTGGAAATAACGAATTGTAAGTGTAATTTATAGGGTGTTCTTTACAGAAATGAATTGAAAATTTAAAATTTCCAGACAAAAAATTTAAATTAAAATTTTTTTGAAAGTTTTTCCTTACTCCCACCTGACTTTCCCTGTCGTTTTGGGCAAAATGTCCACATTTCTGACTTTCCCTGACCACGTTTCATTTCCCTGACTTTCCCTGACGGTATAAAAATGGCATTTCTTCCAAAATTCATTTCCAATTAAACTTGCCCGCAATTTATTAAAATGGAAGGCAATTCCTCAGTTTCACGCAGCATTGGTGAAATTCATTCATTCACAATGGATTTTTCCAAAAAAAGTGTTATTTTTTCCCAATTTTTCACATTTAAATGATTTTTTATTGTTTTCACACCGGCCACATCGATGAAGATCCCAGCTTTGAAAACAATCACAAAATATCGGTATTTGAAGAAAGATGAATACCTGAAACCTCGTCCTCTCGCAGGCATACTTCTGATACTGCAACATGGCATCCAGGACTTTGCGGTGACCTCCCGGCACCAAGCAAATAGCGCCAAGGATCTCCAACACTGCGAGTTTTGTCTTTATGTTCTCCGAGCTCAGGCTTTGTGCGATTACGTTTATGCTGTTGGGATGCGCCAAGACGTGCCCTCGACCATTCTAAAAAAAAAACCATTAGCGAAATCGTCAAACCTAAGCATACACAAACTGCAGTCAGAGCAAAAAGTATTTACCGAATTGTTCATCAAAGCTTTGAAGCACCCAATGGTGGCCGTATGGATGGTGCTCTGCGCCGTCTCGTAGTCCATGTTGCTCAAAAAGTGAAGCAAGCATGATAGCCCATCCAATTCCAGAAACCGGAGCACGTAACTAGCAAAGTTCAGAATATGTGCAAAATTATAACTTTGCCAAGTGCGAAATAACATCAGCGTTTTCATAGCCTGAGGGTTACCTGTTAGGCTTTGTCCTCAGTGCTGTTTTCAGGTTGGAAAGGATTTTGGTGCGGTTTGCGATTTCATCCTCCTCTCTTGGGAATAAAAGCTGTGAGTAACAGAATAAGGTTTGTTGAACGCTCACCCAAAGGTTAACAATACTGTATTTGAACGACAACATACCATGGACATAGCAGCAACACGTTCAATATAATAGTCAGGAATGTTAGTTGCAGTGTTGTTATCGGGCTCATCCTGGAATCGAAAAGAACACTGAAAATCAGCATACGTTTTAATTTTTTTTTTCACCTTTTGCAATATTTTTCTTATTATGTGATTTTTCAAAAATTTAGCGATTTGTCAAGCAGTTATGTTTTTTGGATTATTTTCAGTTGAAAAATAATTAAAACAAGGATAAACAAATGGTTTACTTATTACTCTGCAATTTTTTTGAAAGATTTTTGCTGTTAACTTGACTGCAGATCATTTCCTCAATTTTCAGTTTACCTGGTTCAATTCTATCAGTTTTAAGTTCAAGATAATATGCAAGAGGCTCAGTGGAAATTTGAATTGGAACAGGTTTTCCAGTGAAATAATACACTGTGAATAAGTACCACTTTTCTACCGAGTCCCTCAAATATTACATTCAACCCTTAATTATCCCTTCTGAATGACAAATTTAGTTTTTCTCAACTATCCCGTCTTAACCAGCTTTATTGACGGATTAGTTTTTCTCAACTACCAGCCCATTTCAACCAGCTTTATTGACCAACAAGTGATTTTCTCTTCATACTTTAGATAAAATAATTATGTACAATTAAAGAAGTACACACGGCACTGTATACAACTTTTTTTTAGTTTTAGCTTTAGGTCAAAGGTGGGTGAAAATGATAAAAACCTTCTTCTTGCTGCAGTAGAGCTGCCACTTCTTTTCAGAGGGTAGTTTGAACATAATCTCTCTCTTCGGGGCAGTAAGGTCCAATTCGTCCTAAGACAAAAAACAGAAGCTCCTTGATAACGGGAATTTAGGTCAACACCAATTATCAAAATATAAAAATAATTAAAGTGAGCAATCAAATGTCAATGGTGGCGTTAGATGCAGGGCTACAGAGTCGGCCCGTCAAACCTTCGACTCCGACTCCTTTAGTTGAGTCCTCCCCCTTTCAACATTCCTCATCATTTGGCCAATCCCCTCCCACAAAGTTGATGAAATAATACTTGCTGTAGGAGGCTACAAATTCTTAAAAACATGCATGTTGAGGAGCCTCTGTTAATTAATACGTAAAGGTGTTGTTAATCGGTGACTTACGTGTAACATGGTAGAGGGTTTCTGAGAAGCTTAGTCACATAACGCAGTAATGTGCAGTATTGCAATTTCGGAGTACGATGCAATATCAGACTGCAGTTATTTTACCAAACATAGTACAATTTTATTTCACAATAAAATAATTTAAACATTGCAACTGCAGTTTAGTTAAGTAAAACGGTTACATGTACCTGTGAATGCGTAATTGCATACCAGGCAAAAAACTTTGGTTTTTGTTTAATTCTGTAATAAATTATTACAAGTCAAATATATTTTCCACCATCTAGAATGTGTCGTTTCCTATGGAATGTTTTTCATTTTTAACATTTTCCATTTACTTATTCTACATGTAAATGGTGGAAGTTAAATTTAGCAGTTATGATAATTAAATAAAGCATTAAATATGGACCGATGTTTTGCATAGTTGCCATAGTTAATTACATTTGTATTTCAGAAGTCCACTGCAACATTTGTGCGGTTTCCTCTACTACAGCTAAAGTATTTGGTTGAAAATTGGAACACATTTTTAGGTCGGGGTCTAGCAGAGGCCCCAGCACATGGTCATACTACAATTGTCATTATTGGGAAAGGGCGTGAAGAAATAACCATATCAGCTATAGTTGGAGTCGGAGTTTGTGCATTTTAGCTTCTAGAAAGATTGCTCACCACCATTTTCAAGCATGCACTGTCACTACAGCATACATTAATTTCACTTACAACCAACTCAGCGAATTTGGCATTAAGTTCCTCTTCATCTGGCATGGGCTGCGTGGGTGTGAGGGGCTGCAGGTTAACGAGGCCTCCATTTTCGACCACCTTGTAGGTGATTTCTGGTGGCTCGTTACTCTGGAAGCAGCTGCACCAGCCGACAGCTGCCCGTCTCACAGGCATCTTAGGAAGCTGCAGGTTGCTTCTGTAGATTGCTAAAAGCTGAAATCAAAAAAGATAAGAAGATAAATCATCGGTGCGATTATTTTTAAGACAACCCTTTTAATCACATATCATGATGACTACTAGTTTCTGAAAACGAAATTATCCGAGTTTTCTAGGTTTTCTAGTCAAATTCTAATTTTCCAGGTTCAAACATGTATTTTGATTAAATGTGTGCCACAATGCTATTAAACATTACCTGGAATAATAAGGAAACGCCGTAACCAAAAATATTTGAAAAACTAGCTCCCAAATGGGAGGTTTTAAGTCAACCTTACCAAACAAACATCCCAATGATGGATTTTACGAACATTTCTTTTAAAAACTACCAGAAATACTAGATTTTAGGTATATTTTCCTTGAATAATAATAATGAAAGAAACTTTTGGGGGATTTTTAATATGTGTTAGATCACCATGGCAGTAATGCAATTTTAGACCATTTTGAACATTTCGGAAATATTGATATTAACAGAAGTTAACTCTATAGAAGAAAACTGAATAACAAATTTCCAGAAATAACGGATTTTATGTGTACTTATCAAATTTGATACGACTCATGGTGACTGGTGAATGACGAACTTCAATTGGTGACACAGTCAATAAGAATTATTCCTTCTTTAAAATTAAAAGAAGTGAAATTAAAAGAAGGAATAATTCTTATTGACTGTGTCACCAATTGAAGTTTATGTGTACTCCTTTGAAAGTGTTTTTCAGAAAAAGTAATGACAAAGACAACACTGACGGCAGTTTTTAATTTTTTTTAAACTAAACCACCAATAGGGGAATGGTAGAATTGACAATCGGACCAACAATGTTTATGCTGACTTCTCAAAAAATATTATTACAAACAAACACAAAATACAATTTTCAAGCAAAAAATTCCTGGTTTCAATTCAAAATTCCCTGAGTTTTCCAGGTTGGATATAAAATTCCCTGAGGTTTCCATGTTTTCAGGGATTTCCAGGTTGGTAGTCACCATGCATATGGTATATGGACAGTACAACGAAACATGTTTTGCCGAACATCTCAACTGGTGTACAAGGTTAGCAGTCTACAAGACTCCTATTTCTTAGCATTGTTCTCCATTCTCCAATGTCATTCAGTCTGTATACCAAATTATAGAGGAGAACTTGATTGCAGACCATTCCTGACATGCGGCCAGACTTCCAACAAAAAATTATTAAATATTTTTGTGTCTTTTTACGCGAGATATTGCTTTGCACCTGACCGCAATGTCTATCACGAGATAGGTCATCGCCAAGCTTCAGCAAAAGCAGAGGAAAACAGTTGCTTTAATTACATTAATTAGCCAATTTGATCCGGTCAAGATGTTCATCAAAATTAACAAAACTGACAAAAATCTCTTTATGGAGCTCACGTAATCACGTAACAGAATTAAGTTGCTAGTTATTTCAAATTTTCCTTGATTCACTTCTGCGAAATTCCAGCTGACCATAAAGGCAACGAACAAAACCGCTAAGGGCTATCATTTTATTGTGGTAAAAAAATCGATAAATCTTCGTGAAGTTTTAGGGCTAGGATAGTCGCAGCGCCTGTTTTTCAGATAAAAAAGATAGCGAACAAAACATAGCAGTCCGATATTGTACGTCTTAGGATATAAATAACGCAACCCCAACAACAGCCCTTACATTCTTCAAAGATTTCCTAGGACATGTAAAGAGGGGAGCCCATTATTCATTAAATTGGCGGCCATAATTCCGCCTCAGTTACCGAGTTTTCGTGAAACCATGACAACGCCCATGTACAGACAATTCAATCAGTCTACATTGCGTTTCTAACCAAGTCTCCTTTAGGGGATGTAAACATAATCCTACATTTGAGAGTCAACAACTTCGAATGACGAATATGAGAATACTAAAGCGGGAATCTTCACGAATCTTTTATTAGATTCATAAACCAGACACTGTCAAGGAAAGTGATTCACTGTTGGCCGTTATTCATCAAGAAATAAATTAGTAACAACAAGTTTGACAGTTTAATGTCAGATGAAAATAGTCACAGCAAAGGAATTCGCTGATTAAACCCTTGAATAGAATTTTTTTTTAGCTTTGCAATTTCTTGTGCATTCTTCGCCAGTTATGAGGATCAGGTTTTTGTGAAAATATTTTGAGCTTTATTTATCTAAATTGAGCTGAGAAAATTTTCTGAGCCTTATTTATCAAAACTGAGCTTTAGTAATTGATGCCAGATCAGAGCAATGTACTTAGGGAACGTTCAAATATTATGACATCGGCTTATGGGGAGGGAGCTGGTCAAATAATAAAGGGAGGTGAAGACTAAATTAAAGTTTGGTTTAAAAAACCCATCATACCTGATCCATTTTTGGGGAAAAAAATTAGCATGCGGAGTTTTTTTAATGAAAATATGTTCCCTACCCAGAGATGAAATTTATATTCCCTGACTTTTCCAGTGTTCTATAACAAAGTTCCCTGACCACCCCAATGATATACAGTATGCCAATGCAAGGAATGCTTTATTTATTGCTTATTAGGCTATACACTACATGGCGATAGGCTTAGTATTTTATAAATTCAATTTTCATTAATTTCATCCACAGAATTGATTCTTTTTTGCGTTAGCCAATCTCGGATATGTAAAATATATTAATTTATTGAATTTCCCTGACTTTTTTAAGCAAATCCCTAATTTCAGGGAATTATACTCTGACAAATTCCTGTTTTCCAGGTCTGCGGAAACCCTGTACTAAAATACTTAATTTTTGACCTAATTTTGATAAAATGTTTACTCAATTCGAATTTTGTTGCTGTCAGCGATGATGTCATCACTTGGAGTGTTCAGGAGAAAATCGCGATATTGTGCTGACAATACTTGAACGTTCCCCAAGCACTACAATTTTCATTATTTCTGTAATCACTGGTACTTTGTTTGCTTCGTTTTCTCAAGAATAAAAAACTGACATGACACTACAATAGATATTTTTACTGGAAATTCTAAGAGGACCCTACACGGTTAGTAATACTGTCAGTCACTTTAGATTCAGTAGAAATGACAGTAGGCCTATGCGTCAATATTTTCGCGACCCTATGCTTAGTATTTTACTGTCAGTAAAACGCTCAGTATCATCGTGGAGTTCGTTGAGTGATGTTCTAAAGCACCACGGATCAATGGCTGCTGGCGCAATACTGACGAACGCCCTTACATGGTCAGTATTACTGTCAATATCTCGATACTGTCAGTAGCTATCCGAAAATCCAAATAATCGTCATTATCGAACATCAATACATCAGTATTGCCCTTACACGATCCGTATTAGTCGAAACTGACAGTAATAATGCCCGTGTAGGGGGAAACTAGCGTTTCAAACAATTATTGTCATCATTTGTTTTCACACTGCGACAACGCCACCTATGGGCAATACTTGCGTTACCTCAGCCTACCTGCATGCCTGACAAATACATTTTACATTCTAATATTTTTCACATCATTTTCTTCAGAAAAACAGCCAGTCTTATGGTTCGACCACTGCTTTTTCAAGAAGCGCCCCCTTGACCAGACTTTCCCCGCTAGGCAAGGCCATTACCCTTGAAAACCACCTGCCATTCTCGAATGCAGCGTCGCGTTGCGAATCGCAAGAACGCCATAATTTCGTTCCAAAACAACGACGATATGAAAATGAGCAATGCGCATGAATTATCCACAACGAGGATATTGCCATCAAAACCCGTAGGTGGGGAGAAAGTGAATCGCATTCAGAACGATAAATTCGATCAATATGCTGCGAGTAGACAGCCTAATGGAGGCGCATCATGCGTTCTAACCTTGGCTTATGACGGAAAAGCAGCACTTGATCGCCTTACCTCCACTTTCTTCCGGGCATCGTCTATCTTGTTCATCCTCGTTCAAATATTTCCTCAAAAAGGCAAGTTGCGCTTGAGCGGGGCAGCCAAAACACGGCCCAATTCGCTCTTTTTCCACATTCGCTGATTCTGCCTTGAACGCGAGGAAGCCAACAAAGAATTCTAGTTGCGAGATGCGCCGCCGTGAGGCGCTGCCGGCAGAGCCGTGCAGGGTGCGTCAGAAGTCGCTCTAGTCCCAAAGGGCAACTTGTACGTACAATAGAACCTCCCTATGTTGACCACATTTTAACTGACCGGACGGTCACCACATTAACTCAATGGAATGTGACCTCTACATGTTGATCATCTGCACCTCTGTATGTTGCATGTTGACCTTTTGGACTATGACACACAATATTAATTTACTCTCTGTGTGTTGACCAGCATGGTCTCAACATGTAAAGTCATGGATGATTAAATGTATTGGCTGCTTGCAAAACTTATAAATGTACACCCCTGAACAGGAACTGTCTCTGTAGAGGTAGAAGAGTTCCTTTAAAAGTATAAAGGGAGCTTGGCAGTAATTCCTTTTTAATTGGGAACTCAAAAATAAAACATCACAGAAAACGTTTCGAGATTTGTGCTGCTTATTACCTCAACAAGTCGGATAATTGTCTGGATATGCTTTTTAATCTTACAGAATAAAATTTCTAAGTACATTACAGTGCTTCTGCATTATAATCCCATTAACATGTGATATGAATAGCTAGTTATGTAACATATATTATTGATTTGTTGAATTGCCTAACTTTTACCAAAGTAAATCGTTTTTTCTGACACTTCCAGGTTTTTACGATTTCCCTGACATTTCCAAGCTTTCAAGCCTGGGGGACCCTATTAAATCAACCAAATTTATTCATTTATGAAATCATTGCATGCAAGCACCCCAATGTAGTGAAACTACACTTTCATGGATATTAGGAGCTTTTCGCAAGTCCATGTATAATGAACCTTCGTCCAACGACCACTCAAGGAACCAAGGAAAAGCCGAGGAAAAAGTGGTCGTTCAATGCAATTCAAAACACTATTTGTCAAAAATAACTTATTGCAACATATTCAATAATGAGAAAACATGCCAATTAATATTGTTGCTGTTTTACTGTATGTTAATTAGATGTTAACGATTTTATAAATTAAAATTACACGTAAAGTACATTAGTATTCCCAAATGTGTTACTTTCAAACAAAGCAAGTTTAATTATCCTTTTAAATATTGTGGCCTACGTTCCTCATAAAGTTAATTATCTTGATTCGAGTATTAATTACGAGCTGTTGCGGAGCGATGAGCGAAATTGGTTCGATATTTACAGCCTTATTTTCATCCTATATACAGCTTCGCGAATCAATATGTACTCTTCCCAAATTAGCTTTGCTTCGAATAAAACTGGAAACGAAATATGGGGAAGAGCTAAGGAAATGTCGGCCATCTTTCACTTGGATCGTTCACGAAACCGCGCCTAATTGCCACACTAATTAATTGGGATAAAATTAATTGAGGAAAGTTCGCTGCCTATAATTAGCATCATCCAATTAAGAGTTTTAGTAATAACTGTCAGCAGTATTTCACGGTTTTATTTCAATTTCCACGATAGAGTGCGTAACAAGGTTCAGTTCAAGCACTGGTCAAATGTCGTAGGGGATGTTCAAGTATTTCCATCAAAAATTCCTGACGCCTTAGGTTTTGTCAAGGTCGGCCTGGGCGCCTTGTCACAGGTTGTGTCTTCTACATGTAGATCTACATCTTGTGTATAAGATATACATACAGTGTAGTTCAGTGCAACTATAGTATCTAGCTTGTTGGTTCAGTGTATCAATTGGTACCCTTCAGTAGGACTTGGAGGCTTCACTACCTTGCTAGTAAGCTTTGCACCAAAATAAATTCACAAAATAGTTTTTTAGTCCTAAAATAACCGCTTTTAGGCAAATCGGAACATTAACAATATCATGACTTCAAGGTCCAAAGCCATCAGATTAATGGAGGTACCATGGCCGACTTTCGGTACTATTACATTATTATACTTCCAGATTTCTTAAACAGTCCATTATTATTGGCCTGCAGTGACATACTACATAATATTCCCTGCTCCAAATGCGCACACCATGTAGGCCTACATGTGCATAGTATACATGTCAACTCTGTCTAATAGACAAGAATGTCACCTGTCCTAGCTATCCCAAATTTATCCTTTTGAATATTTTTTCTTCTTTTTTTACATTTTTTGTGTTTATCCTAACCTAACTTAAACTAAGTTGAAAAATGCAACTTCTTTAGTCAGCTGCCCTAACCGCAGGCAAACACTGTCAGCACGCGACCCGTTAGGAAAAGCCCACCTTCGCACCTTGCCCATGCTGGAGCAAGACAACAGCAGGTTATATTCTGTAGTGTAACAGTCTGAAACACTTCTGGGGATCACCCTGTACATTGAAAAGTAGTAATAAGAAAGGATAACTGATAGTACATTTTTAAAGAATAAAAATTGCCATTTTTCCTTTCCAGTTGCAGGGTTCCACTAAAGGTATTCTCGAAATTTTTAACATTTTTCTTCCTTATTTTGCATCTTTTTGTGTTTATCCTAACCTAACTTAAACTAAGTTGAAAAATGCAACTTCTATATACAGCTGCCCTAACCGCAGGCAAACACTGTCAGCACGCGACCCGTTAGGAGAAGCCCACCTTCGCACCTTGCCCATGCTAGCAGGGTATATTCTGTAGTGTAACCTTCTGAAACTCTTCGGGAAATCACCATGTAAAGGAATCACCATCTAAAGGTACATTTTTAAGTAATAAAAATCGTCATTTTCCCTTTCCAGGGCCCCTGGATGAGTCAGGTTTCTCCAGGGTATCGCTGAAGGTATTCTCGAAATTGAAACCATGGGGGAGCCATTTAGAAAGTGAGTCACATGAGTCCCCTTCCCTGCAAGGGCTCGAAATGACTCCACGTAGAATAAAATCAACAGGGGCGCGAAGGGGATATCGCAATCTGCCAAAATCGCCATTAATTAAACGATCGTGTGTGGGTATTTCCGCACCCATGGATCCCAAAAGCAGAATTACTGTGTTGATTGAATCGACCTCATAGACCAAGTAACCCAGGTGCTCCAGCGCCATCTATCGAATAGTATGCAACATGGGGATAGGAGATTTTGGTGGGGAGGGGTCGGCTCCAGGTACTAACATTACGATTACATGCAGACCAAGATTTTTAGCTTAAGTCATGTATGTAAACCTGTCTTATAATTTGATTTCAGTAACTTCAATGGGCAACTTGATCTAAGTCCCACATGTCGTGTAAACACCATAAACCTACCTAACTTGAGACGAACACGTGATCTCCTATTAGCTAGGCTTTGGTAACTAAAACAAGATACAGGCAAGCTCCCCGTCATGTTGTATCTAGTTTTAGCAAACTCGAAAAGACCACACCCCCAAGGTCACTGCAGCCATTTTGCAACATTTTACCGCCAGGTGACAAACTAAATGTGGTCATTTATTCCCAGTCTATGTCCCACATCTCAGTGACTTGGTTTAAGCGACTTTATGTAAGTTAACTCATTTCTGCATTTAACAATGTTTTTAGAACCTAAACAAGATGGCCGTTTTACAGATAGACCACACCCACAAGGACCATGCAGCCTTTTTATGAAGAAGAGTATGTTGGGGTTTTGCAACATTTCACCACCAGGTGACAAACTAAGTGTGCTGATGTAGACCCAAACTACTTGATATCAGCTACTTTATATACGTTATGTTTCATTTCTGCATGTAATCCGTTTTTTGAACAAGATGGCAGTTTTCACAGACAGATAATACCTCAAAGTCCTTGCATCCTTGTTATGAAGCAGAGGATCCTGGGGTTTTGCAACATTTCACCACCAGGTAACAAACTTAATGTGTTGATGTGCACCCAAACTACTTCATCTCATCTCGGAGACTTGGTTTAAGCTACTTTATTCAAGTTAACTTTAATTTGTTGAACCTACAACAAGATGGCAGTTTTATAAGACAGACCACGCTGCCTTTTTATGAAACAGTGGATTCTGGGTGTTTTGCAACATTCACCACCAGGTGACAATTAAACTAAGTGTCATGTCAACCCAATCTACTTTATGGCATCAGCTCGGCGACTTGGTTTAAGCTACTTTATGCAAGTTAACTTTAATTTCTGCATATAAACGGTGAAATTTTAACCTACAACAAGATGGAAGTTTTTGGTCTACTGAACGCAGTAGTTGACTTGAACCATGGGTGTCGCCAATGACCAAAACTAGTACATGGAGTTTCGCTTCCGTTTCCTGGCACAGGTGCCAAACACGAATAAGACCGAATTTGGCACTGCCCGTGCCAAAAACGAATGGCAGTTGAAATGGAACCAGAGCGAAGCCGCACGAAAGTACGAACTGGGTCACCCTTCACCAAATTGTCCTGTCCTTTACAAATGCTTTCATTGAGACCTTGATATTAACTTTATGAGCCTTAATTAACTAAAGCGCCATAAAATCCTAACACTTGTCATTGTCCGGATTGGCACCCTGGCAGTGGGGGTCAAAGAGGTTAAAAGCAATAGTAATGTGACCCTGTGGCCCATTGTTTCGAGCGGCGTGTCGTTAAGGGGTCAACGCCAAGGTCACTACATGGGTGGCGTTTTCTTGCCCATATTTTCTCGCACATTTTGCATTTAGTTTCCAAACGTGGCACTTTGGCGATCGAACAAGAATCAGCTTTGCCGAATTCGCCCCTGGTCACGTAAACAGCACTTCCCTGTTGCACCAACGTGCTGGAGCAAACCTCATTCATCACCATTCCACAATTAATCAAGCACGAACTGTCTCGTCCCCATCAAAACAAGCCAAACCGCCAACAATAACACTTTGGTGAGACAAACAAAGCTATAAAAAGACTTGTACAATGCCCGGGTTTAATGGCCCCATGAATAGCCATGGGGCACCAGGGGGCGCCCCTGTACGTCCTTGAAAATCATTGCATTCAATCATTGCATTGCATTCAGCTGCAGCCCTTTGGTCACTGCCATCTAGCGGCACTGCTAAGAAGCTAAAGTTCCACTTTGGGCATTGACCCGGGTGGTGATCTCGGTGTTCAAAGACCATTTGCTCTGGAATTGTTAAACGACGTGGCAAACGTGCATGTAAATTTAATATTAATATTAAACCTAGTCGAGCGTGAAACGTTTGAAAGGGGAAAATCTTAGTTCGTGGCTAAATCTCATCAAATGGAAGACGAGAAACGTTATTGAAAAGGAAGAAGAATTTAAGGGCAACCTTCTCGAAACCGAGAAGAATTTCCCCAACCTGATTGAAAATGTTAGTGTTCGGGAACACAAAATAAGAAATTTAAAAGTATACAGTGTACGCATCTACTGGAAATTAAAGACATAGAACCAACTTTCTGGAAATGGGAGCAGGAGAATAAGGCCCAACCGTTCTACGAATAAAACACAATGACATACATGTAACTGATTAGTTTCTACAAATTGATGAATAAAACAACCTGGTTTCTACACACTGAAGAAGAAAACTGTCAAGTTTCTCCAAACTGAAGACAACAGCATCAAGTTTTTATAAACTGCTGAAGAAAACTGCAAGCTTCTTCAAACTGCTGAAGAAAACTGCAAGCTTCTTCAAACTGCTGAAGAAAACTGCAAGCTTCTTCAAACTGCTGAAGAAAAC
>JAQGAF010002047.1:0-25475 GCA_034687865.1 Kryphioiulus occultus
TAATATCACTCGACAGCAAAATACAGAGGAAATAGAGGACTTAGGATGAACATGAGAATTCAATAAATGAC
This sequence comes from Kryphioiulus occultus, assembly GCA_034687865.1. NCBI lineage: Eukaryota > Metazoa > Arthropoda > Diplopoda > Julida > Julidae > Kryphioiulus > Kryphioiulus occultus. Next base: position 72 of record JAQGAF010002047.1, read on the forward strand.
ACATTCCGTCTCACATCCGTTTGAAGTTTTCAAGTATATTTCAAAGTACATCACTGGCATGAAAGCTTTTACCATTTTTTTTATTTTTGAGTTGATTTCACTATAAATGCAATTTCCATAATAATAGTTACGGACGAGATAAATCGTACCAATGCTCCGAAATTAAACGGCAATTAGATAAGTGTTGCAGTTATACAGCGTATCTAAACTGGCGCTGCAATTGATAATGAAAGTAACATAATGCAGAAGTTTGCACAGTCGTCTTGAATTCTCGTTTATAACACCATCGCCTTAGGCCAGATAAGCACCTGCATACGTAAGCACATATACAAGCTGCAAGCTCAACTTGAAGACGTTTGTTCAGATGAACGAACAATACCACATGGAAACACACTGCTAATTACGACTCGAGTCTTGGGTTATAAATAGGTTGTGTCTAAGTTTGTACTGATGTAGTTCAAGGGTCAGGGAGGGCGCTTTCAACACCTGGTCATTGTCCTTCAGACGGGAAACACTTTGGGGTGGGGTTGACTATTATGCTAAATCTTGAAAGATTTACGAAATTAACGTGTTACATGATAGCTACCAAAATACTGCAGTATGAAATTGCTCAGTTAATAACGAATTAGCATTTTAGTCCTGTAAAAACATCTTGATTGTTTTCAACAGTAACATCGTTTTTATAGGTGTCCGATATTGCAAATGCATACTATAAATTACGTTAATCTAAGTAAGTCGTGCATCACTATATACGCTTAACATGCAGGCTTTAAATCATTTTAGCCTAAGTAAGTCATGCATGTAAGCTAGTTTCGCTCACCTAGCATACAGACATAATTTGAGAATCTGCATGTGTGTTGCTTTAACTAAGACACTCGCTTAATACAAACAGCAAATGCTGCGTACACAACTTAAACAGGTGTTTACTTTAAACAGGCTTTTCAGTAAACATAAACCAAGTTGCAGCGAAGCTCCTCATTCGCGTATCCAAATGCAAACGTATGGGTACAATGGTTTGGGGAAATATGCTAGTTTTGGCAAACCCAAATAGCACACCCCCAACTTGGCCCAATGAGAAACTTTACGAGTGTAAATTTACGAGTGTATATCCACATCTCGTTGCTTTGGTGTAGAAAGGTACATTATGACTTATTTAAGATAACTTTGAGCCTATGGGTAAAGTTACCTTAAATATGACTATGGGTATAAACGTTTAATGGTGATAACATACACTGCATGATATCATGCGGTGTAATGTTAAGGTGCATTTACAATATGTAACAAAACATGTTATATTGAAAAGTTATACAATTTTTTAAAGATGAGAAGAGACGTTATTTAACACGATGTTATGTAAATTTTCTTTCTTACTGTGTGGGCTAAGATCGAAGGACGGCATAAATCTGAGTATACAAAATTATAACAAAAGATCATAATATAACAAATTAGTTTTTAACTTTGTTGTGCAATTTATATACAGTATGAACATCCTTGTTGTGCAAGACAATTTTTCTAGAAGTAATTTTAAGTAACAAAGTTGTACAACATGTTTGAAAATGAGCAGAAAAAATGTTAATGACGTAACATGATGAATAACATGTAACTTGGTATATCGAGAGAAACATGTTACAAATTTTTTCCTCCTTTGAAACAAATTGTATAATTTTGTATACAACGTTTTGTTATTTGGTAAACCCTGCTGTTTACAATGTACATACATGTACATGTACATAGATTGGGATTATGAATGATGTACGAACCTCATAGTTACCGATACTGTGCATTTCAGAATACATTTATTTGTAACAAAATACACATGTATGACACACTGTATATTAATTTTGCACGCAACCCTCATCGAGATGCCAAACATAATGTACATGTACATGTACACACTGTGCATCATGCATGGTCCTGTTTTCAGCTTCACAGATAGTGTGGGATTACGATTGATACATGAACCTTACTACCTGTACGTGTAGTTTTCATACTTGGCACGCTGACTACACTGTTTATGTCAGTACAATGTACATGTACTGACTGTACTGTAACATGCCCTTAAATATGTTTAGGCCTAATCCGGAGTTTGGCGATCAATGCATGATTAAGCGTAGATTAGCTTACCTGCTAATTGCCGACTTTCTAAGCAAATGCCCGTTCCGAGTCAGGGTCTAAACCTTCTTCAACAACACGCTGTCAAGGATTTATTTTAGAAAATTTCCGAATTACACGTAAGTACATGTTCACGTAGGCGTGTGAAGTTGGAACGCGTGCACGCATCCATGCAAGCAACTCGTGGAAACGTTCCACACATTCTATTCTACGGTGGCCCTGAGGGTCATTCGGTAAGGCGCTCCTGCTTTTCGGCATCCGCCTCCCGCTCGACCTTCCTCAGACGCCACCAGGTCCAAGCGCTCGCCCCTTTTTTGCACTTTCGGAAAATCTAATAATCATTTTCGCGCTGATTTTTTTTCTTTTTCTTTTCTATTTGGCTCTACATGTTGTACAATGGTGTACGAGCCAGGCGACAAACCGCTGGCAATTTCTATTTGTTGCCAGCGCCTAGCGTGGTCGGCTCGTCGGTTGAACGCTGCTTGGGGTGAAGGCTATGGCGAAAGGACCCCGAAACCGAAGCCAAAATTCTTCTCCTAAGCTTATATTGATCTTGAAAAATGAAAAAAATCGTCGACGTCGAATTAGGCGCCGAACGTGAACTTGTACGAGTCTGGCGCAAATCCGAGCCAAGAGTTAAAACGCGGCGCCACCGAGACTTTCTCCTTGGACAAAGACCCTGAGACCTCCGCGTCTAATTAACTCTACCATGCAGCCGACTCCTGTATCGGGGCCTCATTTTTCACACAAATCTACGAGGACACATTATTAGTATTATTATGTAGATCTACCCGGCGAAATACACCGTCGAAATATCAATCAAATCCCACCCACCTCCGAGCCTGATTCGGGTTTCATCCGTTAATATTATCGGCTCATTAGGTGCCTGCCGCCTTGAACCGGCTTAACGGACGATTAAAGTGCGATTAGCCGTCAACCGGAAGTGTTGCACCGCGAGGTCGTTTTACGTCTGCCTGGTAACCGCAGTCTACAGTGGCACCAATGAATGCTCAGTACTATCACTGTACATGTATTTATACGGTATGAGCATTTCTGTTGTCAACAGCTCATCCATACATTTGAAAAAAAATATATTGACATCGTATAGTTTGGTTGTTGGTAGTTGACAGTGTGATGTAGGATTCAATTTTGTTTTACGTACAGTAAATGTAGCTTTTGAGGATCTTACCTCGCGTGGTTCAACAATAATTGAAATAAAGTCATGGAACTTAATTTTGTATATGGTTATTCACTTTGTTTTGAGTGAAAGTTCACAAATTAGCTCAAAAAAGCCGCAATGCACTTCCATAGGTAAATTGGACTTGAAACAAATTGATAACTCTAGGCCTAATTATAATAGCTGTCTTAACAATGAGTGTTAATTAGCTCCATTGTTATTTAAAAATATTCAACGAGTGCTTAATTAACTTTGCGAAGCCCATAACTTTTATCGTCTCACATGTGTTCATTCCTTCATATTCAGGGCCATATTAACAATTCTAAAACACACTCTTTGAGTAACATACATTACACCGGTAGTCGGGTAGTGAGAATAGCTGTTTACTGTAGTTGTACTTGTACCTCTTTTTCTAATTTTATATTGATTGGGGTGGAGTGGGGCTATCAAAAACTATAGGGTATCAACATCAGTAGTCAGCCAGTTAAAGCAAATATGAATTACAGTAAAGTTTAACTGCTTAGTAACAGCTGAATAACCATGAAACAATGAACATTCACTATTAAATTATTGAATTTCGCAATAGTGTTGTTTAATTTAGAGTAACGAATTTGGGTTTGGTAAATGTTTCTCTAAGATTTTAAGTAATTTTCTATAGAAGCAAATCTGGTGCTATATCTACAGTATCTATGGTGATATACATATGTAGCCTCCACAATTGCATCTTTTTCACTATATCTTTGGTGACATTTTATTCTTCGAATTTATCCATTTTTTAACATGGTGTAGCAAAGTTCATATCTCATTCGTCACACCAGGAACCAAATTTCAATTTTCCCCTTTCCGGTGCTTTATGTGACAAAACGGTTATGAATGATAATTCTTAATCAGAAGTCAGTTATCTTATCAGCACCAAATTAAAAGAAACCTATGGCTAACTATACTGGAAATAAATGAACGGTACATTTATCTAGGAGCCATGCACATATGATGTCCGAGTTTTGGGGGGAGGGGGCTATCCAAGAAAACGTGACGATGTCGGACGATAGAGAGCGGGGAGTGTCTATACTTTGGATGACCAGTATTGACCAACCGCCATGTGCACAGACCCTTTATACATGAACACCCCGAAAAATTTGTTCAAAAGTGTTTTTTGGGCGTCCTTGGGGCAGGGGGGGCTGTGACTCTGCCGGATTAAGGACGTCATATGTGCACGCCCCCCTAGTAGTCAGCCACAATGGCCGACTATTGGATTTCATAGTAATTTGAAGTTCCAGTGCCCAGCCCCCTCTTAAATTAAAGTATTACCTGCAATACCATGAATTTTAATGTTTATTAGTGAAGTAAAATACCTAATTAATTGCTATAAATGAATTGGAAAGCTGAATCTCAATACTTTCTTTGTATATCGACTATTTAGAACTATGGTCGACTAGTAAAATTAAAAAATTTTAGCACTGAGCAAGATCGAGGGGCCCTTAGGAAATGGCTGGGCATTGGCATTTATAGGCTGCAAAATGGAAGACTACACTTACATGTACTAGTATGCCATGAGAAATTCACCCATTTTTTATTACATAGTGGCTGACTATAGGTGCAGTTACCCTACCATGATGTTAACATTTTGAACAAAATCACGATGTACACAGGTCTATTTTGAGCATTACCTCCCAATGTTAAATCGCGGATAAAGGCTTTCTAGCATCGAATGCAAAACTAGCGCTTTCCAGAAATCAGTATTCATTAGGTGTGACGGTGGTCGCCAATAAATCACGTTTACGTTTGTAATCTTTCTGAAATAATTCCGGTAATCTCCCGCTCGTAACATCGATAATAACACGCGTTTGAGGACAGCCTGAGTGCTATCGTCACTGCCACGCAATGTTTTCCCGCAACAACCTCGAAAACGTTAACTAATAATTCGCTGAGCTTAGCTTTACATGAACACGAACATGCTGCTCTTGCCTGTACGTATTTAGGCCTGCCTGGCTGAATGCAGTCGGTTAGGAGGTGCGCAAACCAGGATTTCCATTCACGGCCTCGGCCTTTACCTGGCGCCGTAATGTCGTCGCCAGTGAATTGTGTGGTGGGAGCCGAGTGGCGTGCTAACAGCATTCTTCCAATGTAACCAAAAAAAAACCAACAACCAACATCCATCCTTCAATCCATCCCAAAGCGTACATATATGGTCGCGAATTAGCGCCAGTAATACTAATGAGCAATAGCGCACTAAATGGCAACGCTTGCACTAAGTTTGTACATGTATACCCAACTTATAGTCAACTTGCTTAAAATACTCTTCAGCGAATTCGCTCGAACGAAATCACCCTACTGCCTATCGAGTCTCGAGGTGAAATTTCTAAAATTCACTTTCGCTAAGTTACGCACGTCTCAAATTTAAATTTTTGGTTGAAGTTTGCTTTGAGGCTGCATATAAACGTAGTGTTAGCTGATTCCCAAACTTGGGTACAGTGAAAAGTACCCAAATTGGTTAAAAGTGATTTTTCTTTGGGTAATGAGATACTAATGACACACCTCGGAATCCACATTACAATTTTTCATAAAAATGTAGAATAAGAAGTCGAAGAGCTGTCAACTTTCAAAAATTGTCAACACCCTGCCAATGGACAATATAGATTTTGCCAGACTTCAAGGACTTGAGCCCAACTTCAATGAGAATTCGATGGAGCTGCAAGGAATTCCTGATCTGAAATTCTCGAAAATCTGATGTCATAAATGTACAAGTACAGTACATGCAATACTCAGGGTGTCTAATGGATTCGGTACTGCAATTCCCATGACTTTTCACTGACTTTTTCATGACTTCAAATAATGTACCATATGCCTATAAATATAGAATATGGGGCGTTCAAGTTTTTATGTCATCACTAAATAGTGATTTGTATAATTATCCTCTATTCCAGTGATGACATAATCATTGGTAAAAAAACTCCGTAGACAACTTTTTTTTCAAAAATGGATGACAAATGATGAATTTTAACCGAAATTTGCATTTTGTGAATCAATCTAAGGCAAAAAATGCCATGATCTAATATAAATTTCATGACTTTTCCATAACTGGTACATACCCTGACTACTTGAATGTCACAGTTTCATGAAGTTGAGCAAGTTTCATATGCTACTCTGACAGGATGCAAAATCAGGAAGTCCTTGACGTTCGTAGTCTGGACTCGCCCAGACTTGCAGTGGTTTCACAAATTTCACTCAACACTTCAATTAATTCATGGGATTTCAACCATGGATGGGACTGTACATGTAGGGGCAATAAGGCCGGGTGCATTGTACTGTTTAGAGGCCCTGTAGTACTGTTTCGTTTGTTGCTCCATCTGTGTTGTAATTATGCAACCCCTTCGATTGACCTTGCGAGTCAATAGTGGGTGTCAATCCTAAAATAATAATTTTAATTGAAATTTACTAATTGAGGTGAGCGTGTGCATATGGCTACCAAAACCTGAAAAGCCGGTTTTGGTAGTCATTTGCGGATACACGCCAATTAGTCAATTTCTACTAATTATTTTTTTATGATTGACACCCCTTCATAAATACAATTTAGGAATGTGCACAAATTCTTGATTCTGCAAAAATGCCAAAACCGCACGCTGTATGCAAAAATTTGGATTTTAATTGCTTAAGGCTTTAATTCCCGCCATAGTGTACCTTTGTACTTTTTAGCCCATTATTGTCCCTCGTTAGGAAGGCTTTATTTTTTTTTGAACAGCAGTGTCTCTGGAGCTCCCTTCGGGGATGGGAAACTGAGATTGCAGTAGTTTATGAATGATACTACCGGACTTAGCACGGAATGGGGGGATTCGCAGAAGTGAAATTAGCACACGCATGCCGACAATTACTGAAACTTGTACAGTACCTGGTTTCACGTTATCAGTTCAGACGTGGGAATAGATTTCTGGGAGAAACAGAATATGAAGCTTCTCCACACTAAATGCACATATACATGTATAGTAGATCTATAGGCAGAAAAGAACTATTAAATGACGAAAAAAGACCTTTAAACGATGTTTAAAATTAACTCCTCGTTTACCTTTTTAATGAAAAATATAATGTTTAACCTCTTCAACAAACGGGGACATTTTTATGTTGAAAGTACATGTACATGTAAATGCCTCAGGTTAAATCTCAGTTGAAAGCAACGTTTTGAAGCGAGTGAAAGCTGCATGTGAAATGTTCAATTTCTGTACAGAAGGTTTAAAAAATTGTAATTAACTTACAATTGAAGATGACGTCGAGTAAAGTTATAACTGCAATGTTTTTAAGAAATCCACATACGATTAAATGGAATGCAAATGCAGAATGAAACACGATTCTTCCAAAGTTTAAATTCGTGCACATTCGATTTTGAAATTTTTGAAATTGAAGCGCTTTGAATGAAACAACCTGAGCGGTATTTAATTTTGAAACGTGGTCGACTTCATACGGTTCAACAAATATTTGATTAATTCGAGTTCAAGTGTGAAACCGTGCTCTCAAATTTCAACTTACATGTACAACTTTGTAGCTTACTTGTAGCTTTCAAAAAAAAAAAAAATAATAACAAAAATTAAATGGATTCAAAAAAGATCTACACTTTAGTTTTTGACATTTCTCTTAGATTGCCCAACAAGTTCTTGTACAAATTTGCCATTAACACGTCAGTGCTTGGTGCCCCTACATGTAAATTACTCGCCTAGTAAACATGTACATGTGCATGCACAGTACTTGTCTTCAATGCTGATAACCCCAAAAAAACGCTGAGAAAGAAAAAGAAAAAATTCCTTTTGATAAATGCAGTCTATGTACATTACATTCGTCCATCCATCCTTCAAATGTTTATTCCATGCTGACTACTGTCTATTTACAATGATTTGAATTTCTGATGGTGCCAAGTAAAAAATGGAACTATATATTACACGTCCTCACAAGTATTAAAATTCTTGGGACTGAACACACTTTTTTTTTTTAAAAAACCACCAAGTAGGAGTGGACCAGGGCCAGAGATGCCCTAAAAGATTTACTTTTATGAATCGACACACAACTCGGGACAGCTAGTAAAAAGGGCTCTCATTTCACCCCCCAGGTTCCTCTTCAGTGGTTCGGGTAAGCAGACAGCAACAGTCGAAGAAATCGACGACCATTGCATCTTAGCTCCGATATTTACAATGAATCAATTGAAGTGCCACCACGACTTAAGCATTGCCAACAAACGTTTTCCTTAGACAACAAATTTGTTCAGAATGCATTCAGTTGTTTCTGGAAAGCCACATATTGTATACAGCAAGAAGTCGAAATTCAACTGTCTGCGAGGCAATCGAATTGGTTTGCAACATTTTATACAAAGTCCAAAAAGAACAATTTGGTCATACCATATAAGTACATTCAAGTGACAGTCAATATTAGGAACACAACCTCACAGCATATTATCAGTTCAGGAATTTAATTTGGCAAACACTAGCAGATTTCGATCAACATCAAGAGGCAATCCCTCCAGTAATAACTTAATCCAAAATATTGTTTCTGGAAAACAACAAAATGAGTTTCAAACCCTAAATTCTTGTTCATCTCTGATACATTAAATTAGCAATTTTTTTGAGAGGTACGTGTTTAGTCGTTTGCCCAGTCACTCCCATCAGTATTACTGACAATTTTCTGCAATTTCAAATTATCCAAGTTAATTCTCAAAAATAAATTACACTGATTTTCACGTAGACGTTAAATACACCGACAAGTAACAGGGCAAACTCAACCATGACATTACTTTAAAAATCTGGCAGCAATCGTCTTCCCACTTATACAATTATTATAATTTATCAATCCTTAAAAACCATATGAAACCAACTAGCGACTGGTCAAATGGTGGCTCTCCAATTGAATTTCTGCTTTCCGTTATGATCCATCAAGATGTCCCTAGAACTTACAGAACTAAGTCTCTCCACAAACTTCCCCGAAACACAACAGGAAGACCAACAACAAGAGCACGAGGCATGGTATAAACAGTTTGTTCAGCCGCCCGAGGGATACCCGAGGTATTACTGTGCAACGACATGACAACCTATCAATTGTTGAGTAAATTTACATTCATTCTCCCTCCCAATGTTTTTGAATCTGTGTACAGCATATCTAAAATGTCGGCTATTTAAGGGAAAACTAACCAGCTTAGAAGTATTACACGTTGCACAACCTACACTGGAAATTTTACAAAATTACTTATTAAAACTACTTTGTTGAACTCGAATTAAATGTCTCAGATTTTCAACTAAACTGTGTCTTGAGAGTCAATGATATCCAACCAAAAGCAAACTTGTAGATCTGTAATGCCCCCTGAAGCTTGTGTAGCTATAGCAGTTTTGCACAACACATCAAAAAATAAATGTGGCTATCACTTGATTAAAATTATTAGCTCACAGCGTTAGCAACTCTGCAAATACAGCGGATGGGATTCTAGGCACAGGTCATCTACTGCTTAGTCATCACAGAACTAACATTTATCACCAAAAGTTCAAGATATGGCAGTAAAATGGCCAGATGAGCCACTATAAACCAATTCTAGAATCAATTCTAATATTTTAAATATTTTCGACTGAATTTTATCTACTGAACAATGTTATAACATGTTGAAACAAAGGACCAAACCACTGCTATATTTTATATTGAATCTGGTGTAGTAGATTTGTCTTAAATACCAATTTGATTGGTCAATAACAAGCTTTGCATCAGATTCTGAAAATTTTAAATTTTCTTTGTTTGCTTCATTAAACAGCAATAAAACACCAATCGAACTAAAATATTAAAGGTGCATTTACGCTATAGAATAAAACGCGTTATATAGCAAAGTTATTCAACTTCTTTGAAAATGAGTAGAAAAAATGTTATATAACAACTTGTAGTATTGATAACCCACACAATCGGGTGGGCGTTATATAACAAGTTGTACAACAAGAGTTAAAAACTAATTTGTTATATTACAATGTTTTGTCACATAGTGGCATCGCATCTTCATAAAATCAATTCTAACATTATTTCGAGTTTATAATTTTAAATATATCTGACTGAATTTCAACTAATGAGCAATGGTATAAGATTTTAAACCTAAGGACCACACCACTTCCATAATCTATTTTGAATTTGATGTAGATTTGACTCAAGTACCAATTTTATTGATCAAAAACAGGTCTAGCATCAGATTGCTAATTCAAATTGAGCTCTGAGTAATACAAACATTTTAAATTTTATTTATTCACTAACTCAGAATGGACATTTAAGTCCTTGTTTTTATCATTGATCTAAACTTTGAGAACATTCTTCAATGTATTTAATAAGTGTAATAACTGAGAGCAGTGTTGCAAATCTTTAAATTTAACTTTTTTTCTCTACCTATCATGATATTGGCAAAATAAACGCACTGTTATGTCTAAATGCACAACAAGTTTGGTTTTGGTTTAGTGATGGCAGGTCAGACAAAGAAATGCGCTTTTTCTAAAGTTTCCCTTCCTGGAAATATCACATGGGACCATTTTAATAATGCGTACTTTCAACAAAGTGGCACACAAATAATTACTGCAAATTTCCAAATCTGTGGGTTGTTCAACATATAACACTTTTTTAAAATGGGCAGCATCCCACCTTAAAACAGTTTCAGTGCTCCAGGTGGAATGCCCAGTTTACTTGCCCGCCTTTGCTGAGGAACGACGAATATAACAATTTTGCTTCGGTCAAAACGAATACTTCTGAACGGAGAAATGGCAAGAGAGATGGAAAGTGATAGAGAAAACACATGACCAAGCACAGGAATGGTGAAAGTGCCCTCACGAAGCAGACGTCTAGAGCTGGTAGACTGGGTACCTGCACGGCTTTTCCAGAGACGAGCACACGGTCTTCTAGACGGACCCACAGCATCGCTTCGTCGCATCTGCTACACACAGAAACATACACGAACGCGTCACAAATAGCAGCGTTGCCAGATATATTACTGGCCAGCCCAAACCTTTGCATTTGACTATGGTTTCCCAACTTCAGGTTACTTCCATCGGCAATGCATTTTCATTTAATAAATTGTCCACTTTCACCTTTGGATTATTTTTCTCCACCGGACCATCACTATAATAGAGAAAAATGCATTTTTATAAAATCTTGTACCACCGAATATGCACTATTTACAAAAAGGATATCATGCTATTAAAAATATTTTCATTTTTATTAAACGTGAATCCCAAGAAATTAGTTTTTCACTTCATATGGTTGATAATGCATTTGTCACCCACATATGGTTGGCTGTCAATGCAAAATACTAATTGTTTTTAAATATGAAGATATTGGGGGTGCATGATTTCACAACAGTAGGAAAGGTCATATTTAGAAAAAGGAAGTATTTGGAGTGTCGAATCATGGAAATAGCTTCCCCAAAACACATGCATTGTGTACATCCGGTCAAAAACTATATCATATTTTTGGATTAATCAAAAGGCTTACCTATTTACATTAGCTTCATTTGATGTTCCCATCTGAGCTAGTTTTAGATCATGAGCTGTTTGCTGCCTGAAGGGACCTGACCTGGATGCTATTACATTGACTGGACTGGAAACACAAGACGTCGAATGTGAAGATGTGTGTGTGGGTGGGAGGGCTAGGACGAGTGATAAAGATGAGGACTGAGAAGGTGGGGCCATTCTATCCAATGATGAAATGCCTGATAGTTTGTTAGAAGGTGGAATGCTAGTAACATCTGCAATAGATACACAAGTAAAGAGTTAAATTCGTGTGACAGTACAAACGTACGCTTATTTCGAGATCTTTGATGAAAGTACTGCTGACAGAGACCCCCCGGTCTCACAGTTTTCATCCCAGAATAATTCTTAAATTGTAAGCAAAGAACTGTCTTCAATTGTTAATAAGAACGAGTTTTCATGCATCACATTGGCATCTAATGCCATGTAATTTAAGGCTAGTATTGACATTTTGTATTACCAAAGTATTCCTGGGAGTCAAAACCCAAAAACATTAACAATGGTAATATTAGTGAGCTGGCAGTGTTTTTAAGGAATACTCGTACTTACAAGGAGTAGTTGGTCCGTTACTTAGAGCTATACTATTGTGACTGCTGGTAGAAGGATGATTGGAAACGTTGGTTGCAACGCTTTGATGGGGACTAGTAAGGGTGCCCAAGATGCCAGACACCTGAGTGGTTGTGATAACAGCTGAAACTGCAAACTGCGCACTTGCTGAGTCAACGGTAAAGTGGGAGGTGGGTTGCGATGAGAGGGAATGTTCACTATGGCCAGAGGCTCCGTCTTGCCTCAGCCTCTCGATCTGCCGCCGCTGCATTTCCACCAGCTCCTCTTGATGCGACTGGAAGCTCTCGACATTAAACTCCATTTGATTTGCGATTCCGCAACTTGTGCCAACACCAAATTGTCCGCTACTAGTGTTATTCGAACAAGCTGTCCTATTCTCCCCCCTATCCTTGCACTCTGTCCCTTCTGAAGCAGACGGCGGTGTCTGAGGCCGAAAATGGAGCCTACAATTAAAAGACGGCGGATAAAACATGGTTCGCAATGTCTCGAAATGAAGCATCGATCTAGGTTGGACGGGTGTCTGCTAAAACTCACAAAATACATTCGAGGAAGTACAAAAACGTTTTGCAAATTTCAATATTTGCCAAAAGCTAGCTGGAATTCTTCCAAAAATAATGTTTATAAGTTTCACCAAGAACAGACTAATGTAAGTCTTGAAAAAATTATTTTTTTTGAAGCGTGTGCAAGTACTGTATAAGTAACGTTAAAATTGGCTTGGGTAGTACACAAATAAGGCTTATTTATACCATTCTACTTTTTTTCTCCCTCTCATTATGCAATGACGACAATTGTGGGTGCACCATTTTCCCATTTTCGGTTCGCAAACAGACACCCTTGTTGAGAAGGTAGATTGAAACATAAAAGGTTATTAACCATTCATTTCGGATTTCAGATAACAGCTCATTGGAGGACTGCAATCCATTTGGGATCACAGGGTTGCCGTGATTGGCTAGGTCGAAGTCAGACCATAAGTCATCGAAAGGAGTGCACGCGCGATCCAACAATATTCGGCCTCCTCTACCTATCCTCCTCCTCGCAAAGCCCAAACAACGAGGCCTTGGCAAAGATAAAGATGTGAGGCAGTAGCGAAACTTGCGATCGGCTAGACCTCCGTCCTGAGCGGAACACCATGGCCAATTACCCATTCCTTCCAAGATGGGCTACACAATATTAAACACAAATGAGCCAAGTGTGGATGAGAAAGAATCAGAACTGGCAAGTGGAAAATTCCTCGCACGAAACGCACAGCTTGATAACTGCAGTTCTTTCGTCTTCGGAAGGCAAACTGGCCATCGGGATCATTTTCATCCTCTTGCTCTGAAGGTGAAGCACCCTGTAAGTACAATAATGGAAATAAAAATTTAGATATTTTAACTTGCCACATTTGTGAATTTTTAAAAAATGGTAACAGCATTTTAATATCAACTTCAGATTTTTGATTGTTTAAGATATTTTCTCTCAAAATAATATAGTTACTAGATAATAATTTCAATAATAGCAGCCTGGTATGTCAAATTGCCATTTAATTTCGTTAATTAATATTTTAGGCCCTTGCCACAGTTAGCTTCATAACTATGTTTTAAAAAGCAATGTTTGCCAAGTAATCAGCTTTATCATTATTATGATTTTGTATTAAATTTAGAAAGTTGAAGTATCCATTTACCCGAACAGTAATATTTTTCTTGTGCTGGCTAAAACTAAAAACTTATGAAACAAAACTAAAACTAACCGTTGTAACCTCGTCTTCGGAACTGACGCTTAATCCACAACCACCGTCCGCCATCTCTACGTATCTTACAGATGACTGTGAATGACCAGAGGATTGTTGGCTGTCTTTGTGCTTTCTTTTCTTGTATTCTCGCTTTTTACGTGACCCTCCCACTTCAGTCTGCAATTATTAACCAATTAAGTTTATACATCAAACTAGTGCTTATTAATATGATTTATAAATGTGTCATTATCAAAGACATCATCCTTCAAATTATTTAGTATATGCAATTCAAAGAAACAGAAGTAACTCTCACCTTTGATAACCTATTAGACCATTCTGGTTGCCTATTTATAGTATACTGATTACTATTGTTATGCACAGACACAAAGGTTGGTTTGGTACTGTTTTTGATCGCAGAAAGTTCGGCCAAAAGTTGACCACTAAAGTCACCAGCTTGATACCTAAATCAAATTATAAAGATTAGTAGAACTCAGTGTGCATATGAAACCGATTTAAAGTCACAGATAAAAACGAGTTGAAATTGTACCTTTTCTCAAATACTTCGACCGTTAAATGGAGATGTTCCCGCTTTGATTTTTCTCTTCGTTTAACGAGTTCAATTAACGTACTGTCAACATTGAAAATTAAAAACATGAGCATCCAAATCAATTGTGACGTGTTTTTGTTTAGCTAAAATCAGACTAAATGCATCTCGGAATTCTGAATTTTGAACTTACACAGCCCGACTGAGATCCCTGCGTAATTTGAGCATTTTTTCATAGGATGCTTCATCGTTTTTTCTATTCTGTAATATCATGAACAACAAGTATTAAAATAAATTCAGTAAGCAATATCGTCTAGTTTCAAATGAGTGTTTTTTATTACTTTTCTTGTTTGCATTTTTTCGGTTCGTCTTCGGAAGGCTACATATGGGTTGTTGTTAGTTGATCCATCTCTTTTCTCGTTTTTTACTTGTGGTATTAAAGGATGTTGCTAAATAAAAAAGCAAGCAATACTATAATTTACCTTATGAAATAATTATAGAAATGCCAACACATTTAAAAATCTTATTATAAAAATGACGCCAAAGGGTTGTCAACCTAATTATGCATACTCACAGTTCGTAATCGTTTGTTTAACCAGTAATCATAAACTGCTATGATCAAGTCATCATCCTCTTTTAATAATGATTTGGCCTCTTTTAGTGTTACAACCTAAAACAAACAACAATACCATGTTCTATCTGTACGCTAAAAAAAACAGTTTCTTTAATGAATCTGTCCTCAACTCTTTCTTGTTAATGTTTTCCAAAGAACTAAAATTAATTTCAGCCAATATCTTGAATAAAAATAATGGCGTGAAGACCAGACTCAAACACAGAAATAAAGCATGCTCTATAATACAATATTTACTTGTTGCCCACTTCCTTTTTCTAACCGGTCCATCATTTCCTCAAATTGCAATGCAGAAACGTCCATTTTTTTTGCTTGTTGTAAAACCCATTTTTCGTCCTCTGAATCCATATCATAGTCAGGAATGTCCTGCTCCATAGCAGAAGCTGATAGTAAAATTTAAAAAATTTCAAATGATACAGCCGTCTAGAAAGCGTTATAATAAAATACCTAGAAGTTCCATGACATTATCAAATAATGGTGCTGTACTTACGTTGCATGTGAATGAGCTGCCGTTGCAATTTGAAATCTGCTGGATAAAGGAATTCGTAGCTATCGGAACATTCGTATACTTCGGGAGTGGGAATGACAAGATCTCCAGTTTGACCGTATGCTTGCTGGGCAGACATGGCTCGCTGTAAATGATGTTCCTGTTCACAAGTAAAATATACCTGCGTGAGATTACATTGGGCGATCTACAACTATAACACATTATCTGTCATGAGAACTTTACGGATGTAATTTTTACCTATCTATGCTGGTTTATTAACTAAACCATTTTAGTAATCCCGTGTTATAACTGGCAACAATTTTCAGTAATAATAAAAAAATAACTGTACACGACCAATCTGGCTAGGCGGTAGTTTAATCTACATGGAAATGCACAATGTTTTTAAGCCCGACAAAAGGAATGTCTAGTTGCTGCCAGATCCACTAATCTGCAACATAGGAAAGAAAGTTCATATGACTTTTGTCTAGCTTTAAAGACTTTGTAAAACGTTTTGACAGTTTATTCAAAGGCCTGAAATCTTGAATTTCAAAATGAAATGGACGCAATAACAGAACTGGATTGCTTGTTAGGTTTATTTTCTGGCTCAACCTCAAAGAGTTAGTCATAGATTCAAAGGCATCAGCATAACACCCAGCCAACTAAAACCATTTGCTACTCATCATGGCTAATTTTAAAATATCTATTAACTTTAAAAAATGGCATTAGAAGACTAAAAACCTGATTCATGTTTGTGCTTTAAACCCACATCTTGGCAATGAGCGGGATAAATAGTTCACCGTCGGGGTACACCCCGACGCGCAAACGAAAATTTATAATTAATTTGATCAACCAATTAGTGCTCAGGAAAGACCCATCTACCATTCCCTGGCTGCTATTATTATCCTTACAAGGTTTCCTCTCAAATTCCTAAAAGTCGATTTTCCTGACATTTCTTGACAACTTCTCAGTAATTTCCGACATTTTACATGTATTTTTTTAAAATAATAAAAATGATGGCTTTTGTCTCAAGTTTTTATAAAAGATGACGACAAATCAACTGGCTGATATAATCTGTCTCATTTTCCTGGCATTTTCACGAATTTCCTGACACTTTTTCATTTTTCTGCTTGCATACCTGCATTTGCAATACGTGATATAGCTATGCTGTAAATGTGACAGCATTTGTGGGTGAAATATTCAGACATGCTAAAAATACAATCAAGTAGCAAAAATTAATGGCAGGTGGTCATCCAAACACACCATAAACAATCCCTTTAAAAATAATGCTGTCAAACTAAGTAATTTTTGTGCTAGAACTGTTGTTGTGGAAAAATTTTATTGCAAGATTATACAAACGTTGAAAATGTATCTGGTCACTGGCACACACCAGCTTGGAAACGTATCATTCATGTATTACAACTTGGCGTTGTCATTCATTTTACTTTATATTAAAACAAAACATTTAGTTTGGAAAGGAGAAACCCCCATGACTGACAGCCAGCAGGGCTTTGCACTAGGCTTTTCAAATTCGCCATCAGGAGGAGCGTCACGCATATTTTAAACATGGCCGCCGAGCTCCATAGTATTATGGGATGCCAACCGGAAGTACCCCCCGAAAACGTTATTTTGAGAATAGTTGAAAAGAAAATTGAGATATGAGACGTAACTACGGCATTCAATTGATAAGTTTAATGCTACGAACGGGACGAGAACGAGCGAAAAACATTTTTAAATCGCCGTAACATGCGCTCCAAAAATCCAAGATGGCTGACGGCTCTCGGCAGGGTCACGTGACCCAACACGAGGCCGCAAAAACTGTTTTCTTATTGCATCGTGCGATTCGGGAGCATATATTTCGCTCGGATTTCGTACCTTAGACGTTAATTGACCTATTTTCGCCGTAATCCCTCAGCTGACAGGTCCCTGGGGCGAGCGCTGACAGCGACAAAAATTCCCCGCCACCTCGCTTTCGGACCAATCACATAGCGATACAATTTCTTTTGTCAACTACTTACGCATTCTTCTTCTTTTTCCATTCCGCTGGGCATCTGCGGAACCGCGCGATTAATCGCGGCGAAATCCGGGAGATCTGGCAATTCATCCGCCCTGTAAATCGGCATTGGCTTACAGGCGTCCAGCGCCCTAGCCCGAAATTTACTCATTTTCCCGTTGTTTCCCGAGCCTCGCGACTAAGCCAACTTCGGAGCCCCGTTGAAGACGAAAGCCCTCGTTTCCAACAGGCAATAATGGCGTTTCTAGAAGCTAACAAGCTCTAGTTTCTTTGCGCGTCATTTATAGCGCTCTCACCACATCCTAAGTCACGCAGTCTTCATTTCAAATCGACGATGAGAGAAAAAATTTTCACCACTCAACATGGCGGATGGCCGTCCATGATCAGCGCACTCGCTGCTTTTCCTCAGCTTAAGCGCTGCACCAATAACGCCATCTAGAGACCGCTTTAGGAACCAGCGTTGTAAACACGTCGAGGGACGTCCATAAACAGGGAAAATCAATTTTATTTACAATATCGATTCGCTTTTTACGTGGTTTGCCGTGCTCGTTCACCTCGAGTAGCATCATGTAAACTCAACCGAATAGAATTGTTACCGGAAAAATGACGTCAAGTTTAATAATTCCAGTCGGGCCCCCTCAAACTACAGTGTGTGAACAACAGTGTATTTTCTAATTTTAGAAATTCCGAGAATTTAGCAATAGAAATGCACGTCAGTATATATGAGCCACGTCACATTTAAAGTGGGCTGATATAACCACGATTATCGCATACACCCTCATAACGTTTTTTGTCTTATTAAGCTTTTCCAACGTTAATAAACCTTTTTGGTCAAATTGGAGTCAAGTTGCAAATGAAATTAGTTTGATAATAGGCCTAGTATTTGATAAATCGCAAAGTGGAAATTGTATGGATTTAGTTGGTTTTATCTGTGTAAACATGTGATTCAAGCATTTGCCAAATGATTTGATTTATACCTTACTCGTGAAAATAAAACCTGGGTGCCAAAAAATGGCGATTTTTGAAAAAGGAACAAGTGTCCAGAGCCAGTAAAATCATCATTTTTCATGTTAGGGTGTCTACTGACTTTTCCATGACTTAAAAAAAAATGTTAATGCCTATTAACCGTTCAAGTTTTGCGTCATCACAAACTAGTGATTTATAGAAACATTCGCTGCCCTAGTGATGACGCGACTATTGCTAAAAAAACGCCTTTTTTATTAGGCGAAATTTTTTTTACCAAACTACTGTAGATGACAAATGATGAAGTTTAACACAAATTTTTATTTTGTGACTAAATCAAAGGCAAAATGTCATTACCCAATTGTAAATTTCATGACTTTTCCCCGACTTCCATGACCAGTACCCTGGTAATAGTATATACTTTATTTCAACTAAATTTGACCCCTTATTACGAAACTGTACAGTATACTGTACTCGCCTATATTTCCGATTGCATTGATTCAATCTCTCAAAGACAAAAGTTACTATAAGCAGACAATATAGAAACGGCAGGATTTTTAATCGTTCTCCATTTTTAGTGATTATCTACACGGCATTACATAACAAATGCGTGTGAGGTATATGTTAAAAATCTGTTAAATCTAATAAACACACCTTTGTAAATGATTTCCAAACAAAAAAATTGCCTTTGGCAAGAATAACGAACAGAAATCGGAATGAAATCGCAAATTTTAACCGAATTCCACCTTGAGGAATGCTGAAACAGAATTTACAAACAAATACAAATTAGGCAAAAAAAAACTTATGAGTATTTCGTGAGTGATCAACAAGGTTGTCTCATTACAAACAGAGAAGTTCGTTGACGAGGATAAGTTTCAATTAAATTTCATCAGGATTTGGACAACAACAAAAAATGAAACGTGAACCCGTTCATTAGAGGTTTCAGATAAAAAATAATGAGATTCGATGATATAAGCACGAAGCAACTAGTAAGTCGAACGTGAGCCCGAAAGCTGAAATTCAATACTGCGAGAATGAAATTAAAATGATGAATACTTGTTAATGTTTGTGCGAAGGTGAACCACATATCGAGTCTCAAAGGATAGTGAAAATGAAGCCGGAATATGGGAAAAATAAATTATTTATCAAAGACAAACTCCTGCAAAAAAAACGTCGGACAAAAAATTTGCAAAATTATTGTTTTTCCCATATTATGCATCATCGAGTCTACAGCGTACTTGCAATGTTAAAATATCGAAGAAAACTTCTTATAAACTTCATACGAATATGATAAAAAAATTTCCACGACATTGAATCAGATTTTAGATATATTACTTTAGAAAACAAAAACGTTCCTAATTTTGCAAAATTTAAATTTGAACGAATAGACGCTGAAGCGCCTTAATTCTGATTCTCAAAACAAGTGTTTTCAAGATACTTCAGGAATGTAAATGCATGAACAAAGACGTCTTTTAAATACACGTCAACCAACTTTAAAAAATAAACAGCTACCAGTGAGCGAGCAACCAATCTTCGAAATTTGTAAACCGAGGTTCACAACCTTGATGCCAAGTATTACTTTCATGGCACATTCAATAAATAAGAAAAAAAAACGGAATTTCGTCAAAAATGACTGACGGAAAAATAAAACGAAACAAAAGATTTCGTTTCGGTTTAGGGGAATGCTGATGGCACTTTATCGAGAATGTAACAAAAAGCCCAGAATTGAAGATTTACAAGGGCCAACAAAGAGACGTAACGCATCCATTACGGGGGCACGTGCTAAATTACACGAAATTCTCGTACATCAACTAAACGTTCATGTACTAAACGACCACATTCACCAATCTTGCTTTTGAAACAGTAATTACACGCTGTACTTAATCAGTGTTGGTCCTTACCGTTGATAATACAAAAATTAAGTTATCTTATAGCACGCATCAATACTCATTAAGCACTCTGAAGCACAGGTTGTCAATTCCAACCTCGGAGCATACATTACTCCAGCATGAAGTTAAAATCAATAATGTTTGGTGAATATGGATTGAAAACGAATCCAGTTAAATGGAATTGAAAAACGAGAGTTCGCATCGGGAATTTTGAACCACATGAAACAGCACGTCTGAAATCATTACTTTTCTGTTTATGTTGTGTAAAAAAAATATTGTATATTTAAAAAACCATAGCTTGTTTAAAAGTGGGCAATGCATTTTGTAAAGGTCTGTACAGAGTGTTTCAGAAGTCAAGGCCACAAATGAAAGAGGTGGTAGTACTCATGAAAATAAACACAAATGTCCTTAATAACCTACAGTGTAGGTCCGAAAACGACCCATTTCCGAGATGCAGGGTCCCTTTCCCCTAAATTTCACTCGTTTTAAATAATGCATATGCTTCCTGTAAATGCCCAGGCGTTTATCCAATGCATGTACTGTATGTGTTAATACACAGGACGTACAATGGCGGGTAGGACCTCATTGCTATTGGATCACAATGCACAAACATTTGGCCGCCACTGCATGTAACTTAGGTAAAAGGCTACCTGTATCTCGGAAATGGGTCGTTTTCAGACCTATATTATTAGGGCCATTTATGTTTGTTTTCACGAGTAATACAACCCATTTCATTTGTGACCATGACTTCTGAAACGCCACGTACACTGTAGATACTTGATCTTGTAGCAGGCTACCAGAATCGACCAGGGAACCTTTATTTCGTTGCTATTCAATCAAATTCCAGAAATAATGCATTTCTCCTGACAACCAAAATGAGAGAAGGGCAAAAAAAAAAGAAAAAACGCGATGCAATCGCTGACTCATTTCGGTAGATGAAGGCTACCTTTACATAAAAAGGGTGCAAAACAGTGGCGAAACTAATAAGGGGGTCCCTTAGGGGTAGCCAAATTCAGTCGGGGAGCCAGGGGTCAAGCACCCCGATGCGAACTCTGACCTACGTAGGCGTGCATTGGAGACGATTAGTAAGTAGTCTAATAGCTTGTAAGACATACAAAATCTCAACAGAAGTCTGGACGACAACGTGGTGTCTGGCTAAACCTCAGACGGGACACGAGCATAAAAAATCACACCAGAAATCTTAGAGAATCTAGAGCTAGAATTAAGGAGGACGCGACGAGTTTCGGGCCAGCAGCAAATATACGATATGTCAACTAGAGGGAACAACAAGCACGTCACTGTTAGCAGGCGTGTTCTTAAAGTCACCGCAGAGCTGCACCCCAGAGTCCGGAGGAGGGGGGGGGAGGTCCTGAGGGGTGCCATTTTGGGGCGAGCCTAAGGTCCCACCTAGCGGGAATAAAATGCATGACACGGTGATATGCTCGGTATTTTGTTCTCATCTCACTGTTCGTCCTTCGAAGAAAATGATAAGTTGAGAGTGGTCACTGTTCTCTATTCTGGCCACTTATTGCATGAGGTACATTATTTTTTCGTCGCTCCAACTAGCTCCAAAATTAGCCCACTTTGAAAAGAACGATAAGTATTTTACATCTTACCTTCCACTGCTACATGTACTAGTGGAAAGGGCTGAAATCAAGCACACATATTTGGCATAGTCCCTAGACCTAAGGGCCAGCAACGACAAAACGAGGGGGTTGGAGGGGGTCGAAGGTCAAATCTAAGAAGCATCCACTCTGATCTTGACTCGAGTGCGACCTCAAGAGCGTCCATCCTGGCGCGATAATGGCGAGTAGCAAAAAAGGAGTCAAAGGTCAGATCCGCCATGACCCCGGAGAATACTGCAGCAGCGAGCAATTCAAAAGACTAGGTACACGTAAGAAACGGAAACTGGGACAAAACTAAGATGGCGGTCGTATTGCTTGTTATGGGTGGACTCGCTCCGCCATGCTCTCTCCTCTTAATCGTCGATTGGACAGAGGGATTACTAAAAAATAAATACAGAAGGAATGTTCTAAATGAGCCACGACCAAAATGGAAGGCAATGGCATTTGGAATGGATTTTACAAGTATATGGGGACAGGGTGGGGTGGGGTTCGAATAAAACAGTGCACTTATTGCATTAAGTGTACTATTATTTTTCAGGAATGATATCCGCGTTGCACCAACGCGGACAGGACTAGGGTTTAATACCGCTGACAACATCCTTGCTCGTATTGCGGCGGATTGTCAAGGAGTGACGTCGCAAAGGTGATCCGCCCCGGCGCACAGTCGAATGGCTGAAATCAGAAAAATATTTCAATTTGTTGCTTCATTAAGAGAGCCCTGAATGAAACAAGCACGCAATTTTTTTTTTGCAACGATGAGTTAATTGATTTTTTTCTCAATATCAGTTTAACCCTTCCATCCAGACACTGTTACATCAATAATATTACGAAACACTATGTTGACTGTCATTGTTTTCGTTTGGTTTCTTAAACTCAGTTTCTTGGCCCAAAACTGCATTGAACTTGGGTTGATCGCCCACACGAAACGTTTTTTAACAAGAAACGTGACGTTGGAGGCAATAATGGCTTTCTTTACCATATTTTCATCGGTGTTTTTTTCTTTCTTCCAAAAACTGAAAACCGTTGATGGCTTGGTGGAGAGAAGCAACAAGCAGTACGCAGGGTGACCACACTATTTTTTATGACCCAGATATTGCCCTGATTTCCAGGTGATTCTACCTTAAATTTAATTATCCAATCTTTTCATTGATGAATGCATCTGCCATGGATTGAAGGATAATTACCACATTTTTTTTTCAAGTTTATGGCTAACTAAACACCCACATGACTTGTCAATAAACCAATCCAGAGATTGAACCCTTCAGGGTTCCACCAAAGATGACATTTTCAGGTTTTAAAACAAATTTCCCTGACTACCCTGCCGCGGAAAATTCAAAAATATTCCATATGCCCATGTGAGGGATGCTATATTTATGGCTTATTATATATAAATAGGAGATAAAACACAAATTTTAAGTAGACAACAGCAAATTTAGATTATTTTTTTAATTAAATTCACAATTTCATTATTATTTTCTTCCACATAATTACTTGTCATCTCTTGATTTTTGTCTACTGTATTACTAATTTACCGAATTTCCCTGACTTTGTCGAAGTAAATCTGGCTCGAAGTTTTCTATTCTGGGGGAACCCTGCCCTAATGCAAAAATTGTTTTGTAACCCTATTCCACGTCTTATGCAAGCTTGTGAATTCAAATATATACCCACAACTATAAATAAAAATCCAATCAACCCATTTAAAATTCCCCATTTTTTCCCTGAAAAATGTGATAATGCCCTGTACTATAAATAAGCACAAAATATTTAAATTTCCACTCAACTGGTCTAGTGTACTTGCCTGTCGCAAGTTATCCTTTTTGCTTTTTCGTGTGCCTAACCTAAGCTAATCTAAAAATAATTTATTTAGCTGCCCAGCCACCAGGCAATCACTGCCAGCCTTAGAGGAGCAGGGCAAATTCCGAAGTACAGCCCTGCTATTTTATTTCAAATTATGCGTTAATTTTCTGATTGTTCTCCTGCATTTTAATTCCAGGATATCCCTCTTTTCCAGGTAGAGTGGTCACCCTGATACGGTTAGTGTTAAGACGCTTTTATAAAAACTGATTTTGCTTTTAGCAAAAAGAAGTTCCCCTAAAACAGTTTTAATGCATTATTTCCCCTAACAAAATTTGATGATGCTTTTTTGCTGCTGCGGAAGTAGATTGGGAAGTTTCATTTGGAGAAAAAAAACCTACATACTGTACATGTAAATGGCATGGCATCGTGTCTAAAAAACTATCCTGCCAGTGGCCATAATCCCAAAAATGCAGCTGCTCAGATCTAATAATGATCGTGTTTGTCAAATGCAACAATTAGCAAATGGATGCTTTGTGAACGAGAGTGCTCTGGGAAGTGTCGATGGCAATTGATCGATTACTAATAGGAGCAAGCAAGAAAAACGACCATTTTCTTACCACATCAAATAAATAGTGACTGCGACGAAAATGATGAATGCCGAACCGACGGCTATCATAGCGTACATCCAAAAACTGACTTCGTTGTCATCTGTGAAAAGAAAACAAATGTCAATCGTTTGCAAAGCTAATTGACGCCTTCGACGAATTTCTAAAATAATATTTTGATAATGGCGTCGATTATGTGCTCAGCATGATGAGGCATTCATTACGCATGTTTAATTCAGAACTTGGCAGTTTTCTTAGTTAGCTAGCGAGAGTTAAACACGCGCATCCAATTACCATCAACTCGATGCAAGTCCATAAAACTGTTAGGTAATGAAGAATTCAAAAAAGCAATGAATATTTATGCAAACGAGGTGTTTATACATTACATTTCTGCGAGGGCAATTTTACTGAGCTACATATGGGGCATCATGTTAATCTGATCGAAAAATGCAAGGATTAAACACCGTTAAACACGAAAACGTTTGCATGAAATACACGTTTAATGAACGCACGGCAGAATAATATAGGAAAAAAAGGAAAAAAAATTGTTATTTTCTCTAAAAAAAATGTCGGTATACACACAGGTGATATACAAATTTTCAGACTTTTTCGCATGCAAATACCTGATTTTTTCACATTTCTTCACATGAAAATAACTCATTTTTCACATTTCTTCACATGAAAATAACTCATTTTTCACATTTCTTCACATGAAAATAACTCATTTTTCACATTTCTTCACATGAAAATAACTCATTTTTCACATTTC